>ML677331.1:1401338-1665963 GCA_007922305.1 Dermatemys mawii | reverse complement strand
GCCCATCCAAATTAAACAGCCTCTTAGAATTGGTATGCTAATGTACAGCTTCTTTTTTTTTTTTTTTGCTTTGTGTGTGTATAAATGTGTGCATCTTACTCCTGTAACATCTGTGTGCATCTTACTCCTGTAACATCTGTGTGCATCCGATGAAGTGGGCTATAGCCCATGAAAGCTTACGCTGAAATAAACTGGTTAGTCTCGAAGGTGCTACAAAGTCTTCCTCGTCTTATTGTTAAAATAGTGTTGAGGGTTCCCTGCCAGTGCACCAGGATCCATGACCTAAACTTCCTTCCATAGAAGTCTGCCACTAGAGATTTATTTACAGCTCCTTTTTGAGATGGACAATAGTTTATGTATGTCCACTTCTTTGTATGACACTTTCAAAATGTTGATAACAGTCACTTAAAAATTAGGTTTGATGAGTTAATGATATCCTGTGAAAACCTGTTTAGGTATTTGTCTTCCACTACTATAGTAACACTGCTAATGCCAGGTTGAGTAACTGAGACCGCTGACCAGGGAAATAACCTGCTTCCTCCCTTCCCTGATGAACGAAAGGATGCACCCCACCCACGTACTTATTGTCTACACCACCACTGACTTGGAGGCTAATATATTCCATGGGTGGAGTCCCTGAGCCAATTTATCCACTGATGCTTTAAAAACTCCCACACCGCAAGCTGGATCTGCACTGTTATGTGATATGTATGTATCTTTTGAATCTTGTAACTGTTACTTGCAATCCCCCATAACCCAAGCCCGACCCCAGATGTACAGAACCGTCCTTCTTAACTTGTGTAAATTTGATTTTAAATGTTAGCTTTAATAAACATTTTAAATCTGAGTACCTGACAGCTCCAGAAAATAACAAAAGTGGTCATTCAGAAGAATTTTGTGTACGTACATACAGCTACTTAAAAAACTCTGTTAAAAGTTTGTGTTGCTGTTCAAAATAGTATGAAAAATACTTATTACTCTAAGATAAGGTTATCCAAGACAGAAATGTTAAAGGGTGTGTCTATGTATATGGAAAATGAATTTTCCATTCTGCCTTATTGCAGGGGAGTTTTCAGTCCTGCAGAGTTAAATGACTAAAATAGTAGCAGCTGCTTGGAGTATTGTCTACATTTATACTACCCACTGATGGAGTAGAACTGGTGGTATCGGTGATGGGAAATTTGTTGGCAAAAATGCTTAGTGTGTGCCACTTTACAGTTGTGTTCAACACTAATCTACCTGTCTCTCATCATCAGAGTTTGAACTTAGCTCTTTCTAACACTGTTAGAAACTTGTATTATAAAAGTTATAAACTGTTGTAACCACTTTCAGACTCTCACTCTCCTTTCTAGGTGTTTGAAAGTTATAGAGTCTGTAAATGCTAAGTGTAGAGTTACACAGCAAACAGTCAAAATTTAAGTCTTCCAAACAGAAGTTTATCATTTCCCCCCTCCCACTTCACAGAAAAAGTCTCCTTAGCAATTTAGAACATGTAGCCTGTGCTGTTTTGCCTTTCTCCATGGTATTTTTAAAAGATCTGTGTTGGAGCCCTGTGTCACAAGTGCTAGGTATTCCATAACTATTAGTGACAGTATTACTGAGTAGAGACTTAGTGGCTTGTAAGAAGAATAAACATGCATAAATATTTATGTTTTGATAGTTTCCAGTTATGTTTGTTTTTGTTCATCAAAAAAAGTTTGAAGAGTTGAACATTCATTCACAGACCGCTGGATTTTATTTTGAAACTGTTTATAAAAAGCGTTGCAGTAAGCCATTTGAAAGAGTTCACTTTCTGACTGGCTCTAGAAGAAACCTCTGGCATCTTAGAATTTCTAAAACATGGTGGGGGAAGTAACATACAAATTGGTGAAGGAGGAAGGAGGAAACTGTTCAAGGTTTGTAAGGGGAAAAAACTTGTATGTTGTGTGCTCACTTTGAGAACAAAACCAGGGATTTCAGCTAGAATTCTTTACGATATCATTTGACATTGGAGGGGAAAGCTTTTGTTTAGAAACAAATATCTTGCAAATGCAAACTGAGGAGAGAGTGAGCTAGTAAACAGATGAGAGTTGCAGCTAGTGGTGGCTTACTGAAATATGATATATGTTAAGAACTCTCTTAAATGAATGCAGTGCTGGATTAACACACCCGGTTGTGAGATCAAGTCAGTGGCAAAACTTGCATTGACTTCAATGGAATCAGAGTTTTATCCCAGGGTATGGTTACACTTACAAGATTATAGCGCTACTGGTTATAGTGGTCCCCTTATACAGCAATAATAATAGCGCTATTGTATGTCCACACTGAGATGCTCCAGCGTTATAGCATGGCCACATTTGCAGCACTTAATACGGCATTAAGAGCAGCGCATTAGGGCATGTATCCCACAGTACACCTCTTCCTGATCTGGCGCAATGCCTTGTGGTAGGGGGGGCGTCACTTGCGGGGCATTCTATATCCTGTTTGAACTACCCATGATGCTTTTTGGCATATCCCAGCAATCCCTGTGTTTTCTTCCACCTCTGGCGCCATCTTTCAAGGGTTTCAGCAAGGCGCGCTCCGTCTTCCATTGTCGAGTGCTGCAATGAATCCAGAACTGCTGAGGAACATGCTGACGACTGTCGCCAGCACATCTCTGTGTGCAGTGGAGTTATTCCTTGACATGCAGGATGACAGTGATGAGTCTGAAGACGAGATCGAAGCGGTGAATGCATTCGACACGAAGCTTCTTGTCTCATTAACGGACATGCTCACGGCTGTTGAACGCCTCTTCTGGGCACGGGAAACGAGTACAGAGTGGTGGGATCGCATCGTCCTGCAAGTCTGGGATGACGAGCAGTGGCTGCAAAAGTTTCGAATGAGAAAAGCCACTTTCATGGGACTGTGTGCTGAACTCGCCCCCGCCCTGCGGCGCAAGGACACCAGACTGAGAGCTGCCCTCCCGGTGGAGAAGCGGGTGGCTATCGCGATCTGGAAGCTGGCTACACCAGACAGCTACCGATCGGTGGCCAACCAGTTTGGGGTTGGAAAGTCGACCGTTGAAGTTGTGCTGATGCAAGTGTGCAGGGCCATTAATCGCATCCTGCTACGAAAAATCGTGACTCTGGATAACGTGCATGACATCGTGGCTGGCTTTGAAGAAATGGGTTTCCCTAACTGTGGTGGGGCGATAGATGGGACCCATATACCTATTCAGGCGCCCGCCCACCTAGCTGAGGAGTACGTTAACCAAAAGGGGTAGTTCTCCATGGTTCTCCAGGCGCTTGTGGATCACCGTGGGCGTTTTACTGACATTAACGCTGGCTGGTCTGGAAAGGTGCATGACGCACGCATCTTCCGCAACACCGGCCTGTTCGTGAAGCTGCAAGCCGGGACTTTTTTCCCAGACCAGAGGATCCCCGTGGGGGAAGTGGAAATGCCCATAGTGATTCTTGGTGACCCTGCTTACCCTTTAATGCCCTGGCTCATGAAACCCTACACAGGGAGCCCGGACAGCAGTCAGGAAAGGTTCAACTACAGGCTTAGCCGTTGTCGAATGACTGTGGAATGTGCTTTTGGGCGTCTCAAGGCGCGCTGGCGCTGTCTTTATGGGAGGCTAGACTTGGCCGAGGGTAGTATCTCCGCGGTTATTTCCGCATGCTGTGCCCTACATAATCTTTGTGAGCGGAAGGGCGAAGGCTTCACTCAGGCATGGTCCTCGGAGGTTCAACGCCTGGAGGCCACATACGCCCAGCCAGAGAGCAGGGTTCTTGGAGGGGACCAGCGTGAGGCTGTTAAGGTCAGGGAAGCCTTGAGGGAGCATTTTGAGGCTGAAAGCCAGTTCTAAAGTGAGGTGCAGATGGAGGGAGGGAGGGAGCATTCTTTTAACAGGAACAGGCATTTGCTTTTCTGTAGCCTGTAATAATGTATGTACACTTAATAAAGAAACCCATTTATTAAGAAGACAATTCATGTATTGCACAGGTACTTCGGTTGCTGAAAGAAAATATTGTGATGCGTGTGAGGGGGAAGCCAGGGGAGGTGCAATGGGGGTGTCATGGGGTCAGTCAGAGATCGGAATATGTCCGGGTCTCTGAGTCTCCAGTGCCCTCACAGTGGCCATGTCCCCCGAACCCCATTTGCGGAGGGCAGTAAGGCATGTTATTAGGGGTAGACTGCAGTGGATAATGGTCCGGGGTTTGGGGGTTGTTCGGTGAAGACAGAGGGGTTGGAGGCAGCTGTGGATGGTGATAACCATTTGGCTGATGATAGTGGCCTGGAGGGTACAGAGGCAAAGAATGGGAAGGGAGTTGGGGCAAATGATAATTGGGGTGGTGGATGCGGAGCTTCTCCTCCTGAAGGGTGACAAGTCGCTGCATAGTCTGCAATTGAAGCTGCAGTAAAGAGAGCAGCTTGTCGGTGCTTTTCCGGCGGTGAATCGCGTTCTCCTTCCGCGCCTTCTCCCTCAACTTGCTCTCATTCTCCCTCCACCTCTGTGCAACTCGATTCTCCGTTACAGCCTGTTGCATTACTTGCTGTACAAGATCCTCTTTGCTCCTTCGTGGCCGCTTCCTCAGTCGCCTGAGCCTCTCAGCTGTTGATAAGAGCGATGGCGAAGGGGTGAAGGACGACCCTTCTAAAATAAAAAGATACATTTAACAGTGGTTCCCTTGTAAAGAGCAGGCATGCCTATGATTCCCCCGCATTCCCCGTTTGCCTGTCTCGCAGACAGCACAGATACAGCAACGGAGCCCCTGCCATGGTGAGTGTACTCCAGAGGCAAGGGAAATGATTTTTTCCCTGCCCTGAGAAGCTGTGGCGGGGGAGGGGGTGGGGAGTGCCGGTACGTTGCAGGAGCCCCAGTGTGAGCAGCAGGCAGGGGGAAGGATTTCTTCCCTGCCCTGAAAAGCTGTGGCGGGGGAGGGGGTGGGGAGTGCCGGTAAGTTGCAGGAGCCCCACTCTGAGCAGCAGGCAGGGGGAAGGATTTCTTCCCTGCCCTGAAAAGCTGTGGCGGGGGTGGGAGTGTGTGTGGAGTGCCGGGAAGTGGCAGGAGCCCTACTCTGAACACTGTTCCAACATTCTCTGTAGGTGTTTGTCCTGGAAGATATCTCGTTGCTTCGAGTCACTGAGGAGCAAAGGGAAGGGATTTTATTAAGATGCCCAGGGCCATATGCAGCTTGCCTATGTGCAGCAATGCTCCCCCCACCCATTGTAGCACAGTGGCAGGGACCAGTGACCGTGACCGGGACGGGGACCATGCTGGCTCTCCCGGGAAACCTGCGCAGGCGCATTGCAAGTGCTCTTATTGAGACCTTTGAAGAGATTACTGATGATGACTACCGCGATGTGATAGACTACATCAATGCTCTATTCCACATGTAGGCAAGCATGGAAGCATCCCTTTCCACCCCAAGCTGCCTGCCTTCCGCATAGAAAAGCAGCTTTACCTCCGCAATGCACTGCTGAGCTGGCCCCTGCAACCGCCGGACGCTGTGGCTGGCCGCCCTCCTCCTGGCTTTAGAGGAGAGCTCCTGGCTGCATGCCCCCCTGCCCTCCTCCTGGCTTGAGAAGAGCTCCAGGTGGAATGCCCCCCTCATCCCTTTCCACCCCAAGTTGCCAGCCTTCCCCATAGAAAAGCAGCTTTACCTCCGCAATCCGCTGCTGAGCTGGCCCCTGCAACCGCCGGACGCTGTGGCTGGCTGCCCTCCTGGGTTGAGAAGAGCTCCTGGCTGCATGCGTCCAGGGACTCCTCCATGCCCTGGGTCGCTGCCGCCTCGTCCTCATCCTCCTCCTCTTCTTCATCCTCCTGGTCTTCGTCCTCCTCCTCACCCCCCCCTTCACTGGTGGGCTGGGAAGTGTCTGTGGTGGTCGATGGAGTGACCGTGGGATCACCACCAAGTATCGCGTGCAGCTCCTTATAAAATCTGCAAGTCACCGGGGCTGCCCTGGAGCGCCCGTTTGCCTCGCGGGCTTTGCGATACGCATTCCTAAGCTCCTTTACCTTAACATGGCACTGCAGAGTGTCCCGCTCATGGCCTCTTTCTGCCAAGGCCCGTGATATCTGCCCATAGATGTCAAAATTCCTGCGGCTAGACCGCAGCTGAGACTGAACAGCCTCTTCCCCCCAACAGCTGATGGAGGTCCAGCACCTCACTATTGCTCCATGCTGGGGATCGCCTATTGCGAGGAGGCATGGCACGTGGAGTCATGATGATCAATCTGAATGATCACCTGCAACGATTCCCTGAGACCATGCCACGCAATCAATCAGATCAATGAGAATGATCACCTGCAACGATTCCCTGAGAGCACGCCACGCTTGGCTGGAGCAAACAGGAAGGGGATTTTCAAATTTCCCTGAAACTTTAAAGGGCGGATCTGACGTGTGGTCACCTGACGACAGGACAAAAGAGTTTGCAAGTGATGACCAGAGTGGCTCGAACGGGAATTATGGGACGGGCTGGAGGCCAATTAATGCGCAGTGGGTGTCCACATTCTTCCTGTAGCGCTACAGCAGCTGCGCTACAGCCCTTATTCCCCATGCGGAGGTGGATTAATAATAGCGCTATAACTCAGCGGTTATAGCGCTCTTAGTGCCTTGCCAGTGTGGACGGGGAGGAGGTTATAGCGCTCATGGGGGCTTTATAGCGCTGTAACGTGCCAGTGTAACCATGGCCCCAGAGATTCATGTGTCCTATATCCATAGAGTAGATATAACGTAGGTTGTGGCAGTGCATGCTTCTCTCCCCAGGCTTCCCAGTCAATCTGTGATAAATTGGTGTTCCTGGGTAGTACTGTGCCTCTTGAGGCCATGTCTCTCCTGAGGGGCAAACTCCTTTTTGATCATGTGCAGCCAATGTTAGGACCATTTGAATAGTAGTTTGGAAGGCTGCTCCCTTTACCCACTTAGAACCCTTCCTGGGTTGTTTACCTCCATTAGTTTGTTTTAAACCCATCTCAAGACTGTCACCTGAGTTGCCTTTTCTACAACTGTCATCTCAGTTTCATAAAACAAGATTACTGATCATCGAATGTCACAGGTGTGTCTTAAACTCTGACCCGGAGCATGTACCACAAAGGGTTCCATCCAATCTTAATTATTACATAGTATTTGAGCACTATTAATTCCTCTGCTATAATCAAGTCAAATCTATTATATACTTTACAGCCTCTGCTATCCAAGTGTCATGGGCGATGTTAATATGTTCGTATAGTAAAGATCTGATACTTGAATGTTCAACAAAATTAACAGATGCTGGGATCACAGTCCTGTTTCTGATAGTGGGGAACTTTGGATAACTGATCTCTGGATAGCCAAGGATGCAAAGCTATGTACAGTTGCTTTGCACCTCCTGAGTGGAGCTCAGTTCCTTCTACACCTAACAACTACAACATGAGGAGATGGATCTAGGCACTTCTTGGGAGGAGTTCAGTACTTAGTAGGATGGGATTCTGAGGCTATAAAGTGACTAGAGATGGGAAAGCCCAGAGAAGTGTGGAAAGTGTTAGATCTCTTTAAATTCTCAAATATAAATGGAAAAAAACCTTCAAGAAAGGCTGATGCTTTCGTACATGGTTATGCTCAGTGTGGAATCTCTTCTGTTTGTTTCCTTCTGTCGATATGTGATAGTGTAGTCTCCATGCATATCTAGTCCTGAGTCTTTTCAACAGGCAGTTTTGTTTGGTGGCAGCGATTTGACAGAGATGCTGTCATAGGTTAATCTGAGCCCACCAAATGTGCTTGATACAGTGCACTGAAGACTGAACAACTTTCTAATGGTAGCTAACTGGCCTGGAATTAAACGATGACCTAGAGGTCGGCCTCTTTATCCAGTTACCAACTCATCCACAGCTTGTAATTTCAGTTGGTTTAGCTGAGCTCCCACTGTTTCACATAATGCTACTGCAGCCTGTCCTCAAGCCATAAATCTGTTTTATGCTCTCAGTAGGGTGGGATGCTGCAAATAAATGGTCTGATCTGATAGTTAACCATTTATGTGCTTTTTTTTCCTACCAGAATTTATTTCCAATATTCATTTTTCTCTCCCTTCTCCTGGTACCCCTGGGTTGTTGTGGGTTTTGTCCTTACGCTAATCAAGATCCGATTTTCTATTCTTAATTTCACTTGGGTCTTAATTCAAAAGCAGTTCTTTGTGAAGCACTCCTCTTTTTTTATTGCCTTTAATGAAAGCAATTTGTTAAAAAGCCACCTGAAACTTTTTCTATACCAATTACTGTTGTTAAGGTTTTGTGGAACTATTCCACTGGGGCCAGGTCTACACTACAAACTTGTATAACTAAATTGCTTAGGGTATGTGAAAAATACACACCGTAAGTGGTATAGTTATACCAACCTAACCCCTGGCGCTTCTTGCAGAGGTGGATTAACTACCCTGATGGGAGAAGGTCTGGGAGCATCTTCACTTAAGCGCTACAGCAGCGGTGCAGCGGTTCCAGTGCAGCATTTTAAGCATAGGCTGTCCCTGAGAAACTGGACATTGAGCAACTGGAGTAGATCTGAGGGAGGAATCAAGGTGATTATTGTGGTAGTTGCCACAAGCTTTGTAATTAAATATGATCCAAGTATTTGCATGGACTTGAGCACAGGGAAGACTTTGGAGATGACAGATCCAACTCCAGTTTTGTTTTGTTTTTTACATTGACCTCATTCTTATAATAAGCAAGAGGGGAGAAGGGATACCTGGTAACTGAAACCCTATTGGCTATGAATAGCACTCTTTTGTTACAGCCACCCGTTTCAATGCATGACTAGTAACTGTGGTGGGACGTGGTATCTTTGTTCTCTTTTCTGTCTGTCTTCTCTGTTCCTCCTCATTGCTCTTTCTTTCCTTCTCGATGAACCTTTTATTTTATTCTATTTTGCTGTGTATTTTTTGTTTAAATGATACTCTGAATGGAGTGTCCATTGGTATCATTTTGTTCCTTCTCCCCATGTGGCTGTGGTGTGCATGGTCTTGAGGTTGAACTTGAGTGTCCTGGGAACAGAGAAAAGAGGTTTGGGCTGGTAAGCTACTGCTTTGAGCCTTTAATCCAGTGAAGTTAGGTTCGACACCTGGGAGGAGAGAGAAGACAGTGGTATCTTTCAAAGAGCTTCCCTTTGCTTTATCTGCATTTATAAGGCATGTTTACAGTGAAGGTGTGGGGATCTAGGGTCATGCAGCTTCTTTCCCTCCGCTCGATGCTCTTTTCCTGTGTCTGTCTTCCATGGGTCGCATCCCCATTTGGAAAATACAACGTTTTTGTAACGCTCATGTAACTCCAACATAGAAGTCTCTGGGCCTTGAAATGCCAAAGAGCCCAGCATGAGTAGTGATATCAGCTGATGGCTAACTCAGTGCTAGTTCTAGGGATTTCTGTTTGGCAAATACCTGCTCGCAGTGCCACACAACACAAACAATTACCGAGTGTTTCGTTTTGCTCCTAGACATTTAGGACCTAATTCTGCAAATACTCTCCTGGGAGCAGAGAGTGCTTGCCACTGCGAGATGTCCCTTTGAAGCCAGCAGTTCAAACCAATGGAGTTCAGACCAATGGGACCACTTACAGGGCTACTGTGTTACTATGTTCATTATTAGTTTCTTAGATTGTAACCTTCGTGGGGCAGAGAATTTTTCTTTCTCTGTGTAGTATAAATTACTGAGCAAATGGTCACACTTTTACTAATGCATCGCAATAATCCTAATGCAGTGTAGCCAACTCTCCTGATTTTGTCTTGAGTCTCATGATAATTATTGTGATAGGTTTAAGATTGTTTTCCTTAAAGCCCCAGCTCATGGAGTCAAGTGGGTATATGACGATTTCAGCCTTCATTTGTACAGAAAATGTAAATTTCTATCTTGCATAGCTGTGAAGAAAGCTTCAAAATGTGACCTTCATGCACTCTAATGGCTCAAGAAGCAGATGGCAAATAAAAAGAACACCAAATCTAATACTTCTACATAAAATGATGGTTTTAAAACCAAAATCACGATTTTTGGTGAGCCTGACTCATGATTTTTGAACATTTTGGGCTTGTCAATACTGCTAATGATTTGCTGCCTAAGGCAAACCATCTCTTCAGTAGAGTATTAGCCTTGTTAATACATGGTCATTCAGGATGATAGCTCAGACTGCCCCGCAGTTTTGAGGGGGAATGCCGATCTTGGGGGAGAGCTGCTCAAAAGTGCGGTGCATGTTTTGCTTTTGCTTTTTGTCTTCACTCGGCGATGATAATCAGAAGGCATTATTTTTTTAGGGGTACCTGCATTTTGCTCAATTACAATATAGCTTTAGAAAACAAGCTATGAAAGGAGCTATCTGATGGACCAGACACCTGAGAACCAAAGCTGAAAGGCAGATATACACACAAATGTAAATGCCTTTTCCTTCCTTGCATCATTTCTGCTCCAAATTAACAAGACATTTCAAGCAGGATGGAAAGAGCACTTCTCTGGACATTAGACACACCAGGCTTCCTGACTTGCCCTATATGATCATCCACGGGGCGCAAGAGTTTGTGACAAAAGTCCCATTGGTCCATATTATTGCTTAAGCAAAGCTTTGGGGGCTTGTAGGATCAGGCTGTATATTAAGTGATATGCCTTACAAAAGGGAAAATACCTGGATATTTTTAACTTGTGTATTAATGTCCCCTTTTCTCTTCCAGATGAGCTGATTTACACTGGAGGGTCGTAATGGCATCTACGGACACACCGGGCAGCACCAATGGGTAGGAATTAACCCAGGGTAACACCGGGCACACTCTTCTCTTTTACTTTTTAAACTAATTTTCAGATAGGTTCAGATTTAACCTCTCTTCATTCATTTTGAGACTGGCTGTGAGGGGAAAATGGATTTAAAACAAAACAATGTACTGTTCTTTGTAAAAACCAAAGATTAATCTAAATTTTTTTTCATATAAGTGCAATATAAAATAATTTGATGCCCACTCTCGATGAGGGGAAAGACTTATCCAGCAGCATCAAAGAGCAGTGGCCACTAGTTCTGCTGGTTTGGAAAGCTGGGTGGGGCCCTATCTTAAAACACATACAGTGGTTTGATCCCTTCCCCAGGGTTAGTGAGAGAACTTAATGCATCTGCATGAGGTAGGTTGTGTCATTAAAAGGCATTGCTTCTACCCTGTGTCACAGATACATATGAAAGGAGAGCTAAAGGGCTATTCTGACCTGGGAACTGAATTCTGCAGGTGCTGAGCTTATCCCTTGGAGGTGCAGGGAGCAAGGGAAATGTGTTTTAGATCACTTAGCAAATGAAATATATCTATCTAAGGCAGGGGTTGGCAACCTTTCAGAAGTGGTGTGCCGAGTCTTCATTTATTCACTCTAATTTAAGGTTTCGCGTGCCAGTAAGACATTTTAACGTTTTTAGAAGGTCTCTTTCTATAAGTCTATAATATAAAACTAAACTATTTTGTATGTAAAGTAAATAAGGTTTTTAAATTATTTAAGAAGCTTCATTTAAAATTCAATTAAAATGCAGAGCCCCCCGGATCGGTGGCCAGGACCCGGGCAGTGCGAGTGCCACTGAAAATCAGCTCGTGTGCCGCCTTCAGCACTCGTGCCATAGGTTGCCTACCCCCCGATCTAAGGCATTTAGATGGGCTCCTTCACCTTTCACACATTTACCCTCCCAGCACTTCTGTGAGGTAGAGAGGTGTTGATATCCCATTTTACAGATGGCAAGCTTAGGCATGTAGCGACTGTTCCTTGCCTAAAGTGTCACAGGAAGCCAGTGGTGGAGCAGGAAATTGAATCCAGGCCAGCTCATTAACCACTAATCCTCCTCTAAACTCTTATCTAAAATTAATCCAGCTTTATTAATTTTTTAAAATTAAAATGGCATAGATATGTGAGAAACATCCTTTTTGTATTCTGATATCCATGTCTGAATACAATGTATAACAGCATGGACAAAGAGAAAAAAATGATGGGGATTTATTTGATCACTGTCCTGCATACATCTCTGCCTCATCCTGGGATCAGATATCACAGCAAAATGAATCTGACAGCTGTTGTGAGTCTGCAGGGTACATTGTGTTCTGCACAGGGTTGTCATCTTAATTCAATTGGAATATAAATCAGGACATTTAACACTCTTCACAGTGTGGTTTCTTACAGCTCTGGTGCCAAAGCCAACAAGGTATCTAAACCTCTCCCAGATAATTTTAACCATTTATGAAAGTGCATATGTTGCTTGTGGAACGTCTTTAAAGTATTAGGACCCTATGAATGACAGTGAGGTAATGCCAAGCAATTGATAGGAATTCCTGATGATAGCTGCAGAGAGCCAGTGGGGTGCAGCCTGCAAGTTAGTCTGGTTCATGGGCAGGGATGGTTCGTTTCTTTTCATTGAAATATTGAAACACTGATTGCCTATTTTCCCTCTTGTTCTTTCTCAGGAATAGCTTATTTTTAACATCTGCAGAATACTTTTAAACAACTCTGCATGCATAAACTCTGCTGTTATTACAGTCAAAACAGTACTTCACTTATATTTTCCCCTTTTCAGGATGATTCTCTGTCCTTATTTTCCACTGCCAGGTCTGGATCCTTCCTCCAGCTGTGCGGGGCAGGCAAGGACAGCTGCTGCACATTTATAGAGTGCTACTCATGGATTAGCCAACAGATGTGCGCTAAGGCAGAGATGTTGCCTTAGGCCACAATTCAACCAAGTGGTGGAACTTTTAAATATGTGCTTAAACCCAAACCCATTCAAAGTGCTTTGCTGAATCAGGACCATATGTATCTTCTTCACCTCACCCTTCCCCAACTTCCTGCCCACCATTGTCCAGCAGTATTGCTATCACTCACAATCCACAGCCTTTGTTGTGGTAGCCATGTTGGTCCTAGGATATTAGAGAGAGACAAGATAGGTGAGGTAATATCTTTTATTGGACCAACTTCTGTTGGTGGGAGAGAGACAAGCTTTAGCCCTTTCACAGACCTTTTCTTCAGGTTTGGGTAATCAGTGAGTCACACCTAAATAGAAGTTGGAACAGATTGTTTAGCATAAGTAGTTAACACACATTTCGAGTGACCATTCCAGGTAAAGTGTCAATTAACCTCTCCAGTCATAGGGAGGAAACAGGGTGGGGAGAGGCAGATGAAGGGGTTGTGAGTGGGTTATAGATCGTTTAAATCCAGTGTGTCTGTTCAGTCCATGATGCTTAGTGTTTAGCAAAGTTATGAATTTAAACTTTCAGGCTCATCTTTTGAAAGTATTCTGCAGGTTTTTTCGAGAATGAGGCTGGCTAGATGAGATACAGAAACTCCTCACTTAAAGTCATCCTGGTTAACATTGTCTCATTGTTACATTGCTGATCAATTAGGGAACATGATCGTTTAAAGTTGCACAATGCTCCATTCTAGTGTCGTTTGACAACCACGTGCTTTGTCTACTACTTGCAGGAAGAGCGGCCTGTTGCAGCTAGCTGGCGGATGGTTGGAACCAAGATGGACCGGCAGCAGCCCCCAATTAGCTCCCCACTCCCCTAAGTTCCCTGTGCAGCATCTTCCCAGTAGGCTGTCAATTGCCAGCAGTTTAGATGTCCCTCCCCACACTGCCATGTGCTGCTCCTGTGCTCTGCCTTGGAACTGCTCCCCAAGACTCCTGCTTGTTGTGTAGGGGGGCTTAATGTCAGGATGTTCCCCTCCTATTCTCCACCCCCCTCCTGCACACCGCTTACCCCATCTTCCATAGAGCAGGGGGACCCGCAGATGGAGGGAGCAACTGTGGTCTAGTCTCAGCTTGCTGATCTAATTAACAGGCAGTGTACTTCTGACTCCACTCTTCATACTTAAAGGTGAAATGCGCATCTTGCGCACTCACACACACAGGGTGTGTGTCTCTGTCTGCCCTCCATCCTTTCCTGTTGCCTTGTAGAGTATGAGAGTTAATCCTTGAGGGTTCAGACAATTGCAAGTTCATCATTTTGCAGTAAGGCATTCCCTGGGAAATATCCCACCCTCTGACTCCTCCATCTCAACCAAGCTTCACAATTATCATCACTGTGTACCAGTATTAAATAGTTAGTTTAAAACTTATACTGTGTGTGTGTGTATGCGTGTATATATATATATGTAGGGAGATAGGTAACAATTAAGGGTGTGTGGTCGGAGCGAGTTTCATTTCTGTATCTACTTCGCTAGTGGAGTGTCGTTTTCTGAAAGTGGCTTTGAGTATGTAAAGTGTATCTCCTCTGAACACATTCTGTGGTAACTGAATTCTGGGCTGTAGATGACAGAACAGGGAGCAATGGTCTCAAGTGCAATGGGGAGGTCTAGGTTGGATATTAGGAAAAAACTTTTTCACTAGGAGGGTGGTGAAGCACTGAAAGGGGTTACCTAGGGAGGTGGTGGAATCTTCTTCATTAGAGGTTTCTAAGGCCTGCTTGACAAAGCCCTGGCTGGGATGATTTAGTTGGTGTTGGTTCTGCTTTGAGCAGGGGCTTGGACTAAATGACCTCCTGAGGTCCCTTCCAACCCTGATAGTCTGTGGTTGTCTGTAGAGTTTCATTCTTGAAGCTGCTCATGGTGTCCAGGCAGTTGATATGGGAGTGTTTGAAAGAAAGTTTAATGGATGATGGGCGGTGGTTGTTGAAGTTTGTTGGAAATCTGAGGGAGTTTGTTGTCTGTGCAGAGGATGAAAATATCATGGATGAATCTCAGGTGTATCATTGGTTTTGTGGTACATTTGCCCAGAAATTCTTCACTCCAGCCCATGAAGAATTTGGCTTATTAGGAAGCCATCCTAGTACCCATGGCTGCTCCCATAGTTTGGACAAAGTCTTTCTTGTTGAATGTAACATTTGCTATGTGTGAGGATGAAATGGATGAGTTTGGCAATGTGTTTGGGGTGAATATCTGAGGATGGTCCATTGTCTTGTAAATATTTGCAGCAGGCAGTTATGCTGTTGTTATGAGGGATGTTGGTGTATAGCAGGGGCGGCCAAACTTACTGACCCTCCGAGCTGCATACAATAATCGTCATACGTTTGAGAGCCGGGGGCACCTGCTGGCACTTGGAACTTTAGCCCCCCAGCTAGGGGAGCCTCAGAGCTTCAACCCCACAGGAGCCCTGGCATGGGGTGAAACCCCACCACCCAGCTACTGGGAGAAGCCCCAAGCTTCCCCCCCCACCCAGCCTGCTAGGTGGAGAATGGGGGGAGGGGCATGGGGGGCTCCACGAGCCTCACTTTAACTGTAAAAGAGCCACACGTGGCTCATGAGACCTGGCTTGGCCACCCCTGCTGTATAGGGAAACAACATCTGAGGTGGAAAGGGTGGTGTTTTGAAGGAGGTTTTTAATGTTTCAGCGTTGGTGGAGGAATGAATGAACTTCCACAAGGAAATGATAAAAGACAAAAACACCCTCTCACCGACGGGTGAATGCTTTTCATGAAAGATCACTCTGTGTCTGACCTATTCCTCCTCATCTTCAAGGAAACGGGCACAATCCCTTCAAAAGACAAGCCTGAGAACTTAAATTCATAAATTTTGCTAGATGCTAAAAATAACGTACTGAATAGAGACACTGGATTTATGGTTATTACAACAATCTGTAACCCACTAACAACTCCCTTTTCCTCTCCCTCAGCTGCCCCCTCCTACTGTCCCCCCATGTGACTGTGGGGGTGTTAACAGGCCTCATCAAGTTGAATGGTCGCTTAAAATATATGTTAACTTGAGGGGTCAGCAACCTTTCAGAAGTGGTGTGCGGAGGCTTCATTTATTCACTCTAATTTAAGGTTTTGTGTGCCAGTAATACATTTTAATGTTTCTAGAAGGTCTCTTTCTATAAGTCTATATAAACTAAACTACTATTGTATGTAAAGTAAATAAGGTTTCAAAAATGTTTAAGAACCTTCATTTAAAAGTAAATTAAAATGCAGAGCCCCCCGGACTTGTGGCCAGGACCTGGGAAGCGTGAATGCCACTGAAAATCAGCTCGCGTGCCACAGTTTTCCTACCCCTATTGTCTTAACTGCTTAAGCTAAACAATCTGTTTCACTAGGTATTTTTCACTGTGACGTTTTGAGGCCGGTGACACTACAGACCTACATCCCTCTGTAGTTTCTCAGACCTGAATAATGCTGAAAGCTCAAAAACTTCTCTCCTGCCCATGAAAGCTGATCCAATACAAGATATTACCTCACCCACCATGTCTCTCTAATCCACAACCTTATTTACCTTGTTAAACTGGCTTTTCATGTCTGCTTGCACTCTTGAGTTTCAGTATATTGCTGGCTTTGCTTTCTACCTTGAGGAAGCAGGATTGTGGGATTTACAGATTTAGGGCATGTCTTCACTAACAACGTTAAAGTGCTGTCGCAGCAGCATTTTAACATGGCTCTGTAGTTGCCGCAGGAGAGAGCTCTCCCAGTGCTATTAAAAACACACCTCCATGAGGGGAATAGTGCTCTGTCTACACTGGCACTTTACAGTACTGAAACTTGCATGTGCTCAGGGGTGTGTTTTTTCACCCCCCTGAGTGAGAAAGTTGCAGCGCTGTAATGTCCAATAACGTCCCATATTTTCTGTATCTGGAAGGCTATGTAGTAAAAGGTTCTGTGAATTCCTCCCTGTCCTCCCCACAAATATAGGAGCAACGTAAGGATGTGTGCCTCCTGCTAGCTGTAAAACCTGTGGTGTGGGGAATATGAATTTACCTAGCAACTTAGTAGTGTGTAACTCAGTCTCTTTGTTGTTTGAAAGAAACAGCGCTGAGAGGACTCTGGAAGGATCCCAGTACTGTGATTAAAGGGATGAATCTGCTATAAAGAGAAAGTGTAGAATGATAAAATGGGCCTTCATTTCAGCATGTAGGGATCACTGCTTAAGTCCTGAATTTCATGTCCCCTGATTGGGGGCACGGGAGCAGCGAGCCACAGGCTGTATTGGATTGTTATTGTATAGGGTTTGTGCTCTAGCATCAGAAAAATATTAATTCAGTTAAGAAAGAATCAGCCTCTGAGTGAAAGCAGGAGGCAGTGTGTTTGTTTGACAATGTCACTGGGGGGAAACACAGGGCGAGACTCCATTTTGCTGAGGAATTATTGGTGGTTTTGAGAAGTGCTGCTTGGCATAGTATTGGATGCATACAATATTGGAAGGCTAACTCATTCCTTTGATAGGTCATTCACTAACTTGGTGCCAAGAACCCTTTGGCAAATGAAAAAGGCTACTGCATGTCTGCTTCAGCTACTTGGAAACACAAACATAATGTGTCTGACCCTTTTCACCTCAGAGTGAAAAGGAATCGCCAGTGGTGGTAAATGGTGGCAATTCTTGTAAACAGCTGGGAAAAGACCTTTTAATTAAGACAGCACCGACTCTTTAGAAGTGAGAGTGAGGGTGTGTGTATGTGCTGTATTTTTTTGTAATCCATTTCATTATTAATACTTAAGTATAATGAGATGTTTGGGGAAATTGGTAGGTGCATGTATTTGACCTACTTTTTCTGTGTATAAACAAATATTTTCTTATTGCAAATGTGTTATCGAAAGGTTACCGATACACTTCATCTAATGAGTAGTCAATAAAATGCCTGACACTCATTCTTCTAACTAGGGACATTCTTCTTCCTCTCTTCTTTCCTTAAAATGAGTGGATGCTTTTAAATTTAAACTGTGACCAGTGGTGTAACAAGGACCCTGATGCAAGAATGAGTTAGGGCCCCCCTTCCCAATTCTGAATCCAGTCCCACATATCCCCAATCCAGCGCCCCTGCCCCCAATTTTCCTAGTGCTGCTCCAGCTCCACCCAATTCTGCTCCAAGTCCTCACCCCAGCTCTGTTCTAGTTCCCCAGAACTCCCTCCCCAGTTCTCCCCACTCCTCTGTCCCATGCAAAGCACACAATTCGTTTACCAGTCTTGGAGGGATGAGCGGGTGAATCTACTGTCTCTGGGCCTCCCACGCACCCCTGAGTGCTGCAGTACCCTCTATGCCTCTTTCATATACCTGTGACTAAATGGGAATTTTTTGTAATATTTTTTGTGATGCCTATGTGCCTCAGTTTCCTCATTCTTTGCTTGACTAGGGAGGAAGAGGATTGTTTGCTCTTAGGGCAGGCTAAGAGACATAGGTTTGTCTCACCTACCTGTCTGCAGGGATAGAGTGAGCCATTAGAAAAGGACTGGCTAAGGTGGACCCATATCAGTGAAAAATCTGAGAAGATGGTGGAAGGACATTGTCACGTAGCAACCAACGACCCAAAGAGGCGGAGGATTTCCCCTTCTCGCAGAAGGGAAGCTAAGCAGAGACCCGAGCTCGAGAACAAAGGGGACTGGAAGGTTTAGGGTGGGGGAATAAATGTGGACTGTGGAAGAAGCGGGAGCTTTCACCCAGGAACTGACAAAGGAAGGGGAGAGAAAATCAGACCCTGGAAATGAGTTAACTCCAGCTTGGCTGGTGAATTGCTCTGGTTTGACCAGAACGAATGATGCTTTAACCTTTGTCTCTATGTTGGACGTGGCACATCAAAGGGGTTCCTCCCAGAGAACTTCCCCAAAGCTGAGGGCATAGCACTGTTCCTGTGCATCGGTGATAGCCTCCTTACTGGCTTCTCGTGCCCAGGGCTGGGGTTGCCCAGGCCAGAGGGGTCCCCCATCCCAGCCACCCCACTGCCTTGCGGGGGGCCAGGAGGCCCTATTATCCCCTGGTAACCTCTCTCTACTGCCGTGTGGATCACCTTTCACCAGGCTGGCAGTGGTATGAACAGGGATATGCATGTGCAGCTAGATCTGAGCGCCCTCCACAGTTAGCATCACCTGCAGCACCAGCACAGACAGCCCCCCAACCCTAATCACCTGGGTTCTGTCCACTGGAGGCAGTCCATACACACAATCCAGTTACATCTACAGGTAGTGGGTATACAGAGTCACATATGCTTGGGTCCTATCAGATTGTGCTAATTGGGTTGGTTGGGCATAACCTCATGGGCCCTGATGGGAAAGCACTATTTATGCCACTGAATCTGACTTATCACTAGATTGACATGTCAAGTTGTTGAATTCTGTCCAGTGCCCCAGCATGATATTGGAGGTACTGTGCTTCTGGTCTGGAGGTGTCTCTGGACCATCTCTGTGCTTTTTTTAATTTACATTGCCCCTTGTGCATGGAATATCCAGCTAGCACTGATGTGACATCAGTTTGTTTTTAATGTCCACCTCTGCCATGATGTATATAAAATGTTGGCCTCTTCAAGAAGGTTAGGTTAAGGGGCAGAGTAGGATATGTGTACGCTTGATGAAAGCCCATGGTGTACCATGGGTGTAATTCATAAAATGTAAAAAAACAAAAAACAACAACAAAAAACCCCTAAAAACAAAAAATAAAACTGTAAATGTCCGAGAATTTAAAAATTGGATGGTAACAGACCAAGAATTACATTGAAGATTGAATCTGTTAACCGACCCTGGGGCACTCCGCTGGATACCAGTTGCAAACTAACATTGAGCCGTTGATCACTGCCTCTTGAGCCCGACTATCTAGCCAGTTTTCTAGCCACCTTACAGTCCATTCATCCAGTCCATATTTCTTTAACTTGCTGGCAAGAATACTGTGGGAGACCATATTAAAAGGTTTACTAAAGTCAAGGTATATCACATCCACTGCTTTTAGGGTAATGAGATGACAAGTGTGAAAAATCAGGATGGGGATGGAGGGTAATAGGAGCCTATATAAGAAAAAGGCCCCCAAATTGGGACTCTCCCTATAAAATCAGGACATCTGGTCATCCTAACTGCCTTCGCCATATCCACAGAGCAAGTTATCTCATCATAGAAAGCAGTCAGGTTGGTCAGGCATGACTTGCCCCTGGTGCATCCATGTTGACTTTTCCTAATGACCTTCCTCTCCTCTAAGTGCTTCAAAATGTATTCCTTATGATTTTTCCAGGGACTGAGGTGAGGCTGACTGGTCTGTCCATTCCCCAGATTCACCTTCTTCCCTTTTTTAAAGGTGGGCGCTGTATTTACCTTTTTCCAGTTGCCTGGGACTTCCCCTGATAGCCATGAGTTTTCAAAGATAACAGCTTTCCTAAATAGTCCTTAACCTGTTCTTTCACTATCAAAGGCTGCTTACCTCTTCCCCATACTGTGCTGCCTAGTGCAGCTTTCTGGAAGCTGAACTTGTCTGTGAAGACCGAGGCCAAAAAAGCATTGAGTACTTCAGCGTTTTCCACATGGTCTGTCACTAGATGCCTCCCTCATTCAGTAAGAGTCCCACACTTTTCCTGACCTCCTCCTCGTTGCTCGCATACCTCTAGAAACCCTCTTTGTTATTCTTCGCATCCCTTGCTAGCTGCAACTCCAATTGTGCTTTGACTTTCCTGATGGTAACTGGAATTTAAATATACAACAGCATATGAAAATCCATGTGTCTTAAATAAAAGAACCTGAAATGTTTTGCATGCATAAATTTATATAAAAAACTTGCCACATTTACAACTAAATTATATAATATAATTATATATTTTGGGCTTAAAATATTTTGTTTTAAATTCAGATTTAAATTTAAACAGGCTTATTTTTTAAAAAGGAACATAGTAATCTGAATAAAATTTAAAAATGTATTTAAATAAAATTATGATTTAAATTAAAGAGAAATTTTGTGTCCGCTCTGATGCACTATGATCAGTCTCTTAGCTATGTGATCATATATCTTTTCCACAGAACACTGCCTCATTCAGTGCACAGGGTGGATGGTGTTCACTTAATGAGCAGCTGTTCAATATTTTCTGTTTTCCTCATTATTCAGTGTGTGGCCTCATGCCTTATTTACTGCACATGATTCAAACCCTCCTCTGAAGACAGAATTATTGTTTCATGGGTTTTTCTGTGCAGCTCATTGTTATACTATCTGAGTACTTCACAAACATTAATTCATTTTCACAATACACCTGTGAGGTGAAGGGGTGCTGTTATCCTTATTTTACAGATGAAGAGCTGAGGCAGAGAGATTAAGGTCAAACTTTCTACTAATTTTGGATGCCTGATTGAAACAATTAGGACCTGATTTTTCAGTCTTAGCATTGTATAGTAGTTTATATGTTCAAAGCACTGATCCTATTGACTTCCTTTCCATCTATAAGTGCTCAGCACTCTTGCAAGTCAGACCCTAGTTTATCAAATCAGGCACCCAATAAGTGTGGAACACACAAATAGGGAACACCTGTAAAGTTTAGTTTAAGGGATTTACCCAGCATCACACAGGATTTCTATAGCGGAGACAGGGACAGAGCCCAGTTTTCAAGGGCAGTGTTCAACATGATGCTGTTTTCTTTTTCTGCCATTTGCTGCCTTGTTCACCACACATTTTCCAACTTATGCAAAAATTAGGCGGGTGTCTTACAAATAATAGCCTCCTTTCCTAAACAGCCATGATTCATTCTTATAGCAGGTCCATTTTGTGCACTGAATGAGGCAGACATCTGGTGAAAAAAGTGTGTAACCGTGTAATTAAAGGCTGTATCATAATGCAAACACACAGAGGCTAAATTAAGGTTGCACAGCCAACTTCATTGGGCCGTTTTCTAACTTTTCAATTGCTTGATTTGTGTACTTAATAGTGTTCTTTTAACATAGTTATTTTTATATGTAATTTCTTAGGTTTTTATAAGGAGAAAGCAAAAACAGAAAGCAAATCATATGGCTTTATATTGACACCAACATGGGTCTTCAGCAGAGTTGGAATCTGTAGATCTACCACACAGACATCTGTCACTTGAGCTATTGGAATAACTGATAGCAGTAGTAAGTTGTCATCCTCTGTGTGGCCCAGCACTGGAGGGGAATGAGAGACACTGTTTGTTGATGGGTTTCATATATACTTGCTGACGGTAGAGGAATGACAAACTTGGAAATCATTGGTTCCGTTCCAGACTCTGGAGGGAAATGTGCTCTGGTGGTCACAGACTGTTGCGCCCATTCCTCCTCCTCCTCCTCCCTCCTTAACTTGACCTCTGCTGCATCCCCTTCAACCTTTTCCTCCCTGCTCCCAGTCTGCTTGTTCTGTCAGTCCCAATTCTCCCTTCCCCTGCTTCTTGTCCAGTCTGTTTCTCTGTCCCCCTCCTCACACTTACATTCTCTGTCCCCAATGTATTCAATGTCCCCAATGGCTCCCAGTCTCCCTCCTTGGGCTCATCATCTAGTTTCTTTCCCCATACACCACAGCTCTTTGTCCCAGTCTCTTTAACCAGCCACTCATGGTTCTCCCCTTGCACCTTGTCAAATTTGTCTTCTCCCACCCCCTTCCTTCCTCCTCTTTGGTTCTCAGACTGTGGCACCCGCACTGCTTTCCAGTGTATCTTTCTGGCTCCCCAGTTCCTCCTCTCCAGGGTCCTTGTTTTAATGTACATCCACCCCTTAGTGTGAGACAGTCTTGTCTGTGCCTGTTGTGGGTTAACTCCTTGAAAACAACAGCCTCTGGCAGCCCAAGCAGTCCCTGAGTCTAGGCCTCCACAGAGCTTGTTCTCAGGCACGCACCCCTCGTCCCCCCAGTTCTCAGTCCTCTGAGTCTTCCCTGAAGTGTCCAGCCCCTTGTCTACTGGACACTCAGAATTACCAGGCCCATTGTTCCCAAAGGAACAGAAAACACCGGGTTGTAATATTCCACTCAGGATCAGCACTTAGCTCAATGCCACAGCACCGAGCAATATTTATAGTGAAACAAGGATATGTTTATTGTCAAATAATAATAGAGATTTCATAGAAAAATAGGACTGGAAGGGATCTTGACAGGTTACTTAAGTGAGAGGAAGTAAGAACATTGGAAACAAATGGTTACATATAAAATCATAACATGCTGTCTAGTGAATAAACTTAACAGATTTAACCTCCCATCTAAAGAAGTTTTATCTCATCAAAGTTCTCCCCAGTGTTTTTAGCCAAGCCTGGCTTAGAGGCTGTTTTCATGAAGCCAAACTACTGTGCTTTTACTTACTAAAGAGTGTCTTGCCTGGGCGTCTTCTCTACCTCCCAACCCTTTGAAGTGCACCTCCAGATAAGGTTCTTTCCCCTGCTGTTTTCCTCTTCCTGTTAGGTTCTGTCTGAAGTTCTGAGAATCCTTTATTTGCATTCAGCTCAGACTTGTGATAAGCCCATTGTGAAGGAGACAATTTACACGTCAACAGATGAATAAACATCTGTCTGACATGCAACCTGCTTTTCACCTTTGCTGGTAATCAGCACCTTGATACAAAGACTCTTAAGAACAAGGATTCAGTATATGTATGTAACTCCTTACAAGATATCTGGATGTACATTTCAGAATGATATTGATGAACAGTGTGATACCTGCTTCCATTTGAGACCAAGTGACATTATTTGGTGAACTGGAATATGAACACCAAACTCATGAGATTCCAATAGCCCCCCCTGCTCTTCCTTTTGTCACTTAGTATCAAGAAATTCTTGAGTCAGTCTCCCTGGTTTGGTTCTTGTCCCCTCTGCATTTGAAGCAGGAAGCTTCCTCCTGTTTGGGCCAAGAGCAGGAGACAGCCTCCCTGCTTTTGGTTTCAGTGCTTTTAATCTAGCATGGCCTATACCAGCCCAAAGCTGCAGAGAGTGATCATCTCAGTCATGGACTAAAGCAGCGGTGTCCAATAGAAATTTGATGCTAACCACACTTGTGGTTTTGAATTTTTCTTATTAGCCACATTATTAAAAAGCCACATGCATTAGTCACAATTTAATAGCCTTTTAGCCACATGTGGCTAGTGGCGAGCGTATTGGACACCGCTGGGTTAAAGCATGTCTAGTACAGATAGACTCTTTGGAGAACTTAGCTTCTAAAAATCTAGCAAAACTCTACTGAGCAGATTGCAATTTTTCCAAGGCATATAACTTGGCCAAATGTGAGTGGATTTTCATAGGGATAGCAAAAGATATGTCCCTGATACAAAGGCCAAACCCCGTGCCAAATTTTAAGTCCTTGGTCCAGGGTATAGGTGCACTACACCTTCACAAAGAAGTCACCAGAATTTTTAACCTGGGTAACACCTTTGTTCCCAAGAATGTCTGAACTGTTTTGGCTGAAAAAATTTTAAAAAATCAGCCTGAGGCAAACACAGGACATAGCTAAAGTTTTGATCAATTTTTATAAGCAATTGAAAAGAGGGTTTTATAATGGAAAGTGACTGGTCACCAACCGCACCTACAGTCTATGTATTCTTCTCCCCTCACCTTTAGTATGATGCTTCACTTTTCAGACTATAGACTTTTATGTACAGGGATGGTATAGAATAAATAATTTTTAAAAGAGGAAATTTGTGTTGCTTGGTTGGAAGTTATTGGATATTTATAGTCAGGGAAGAGTGTGATTCCTTCCCACTGGCATGTTCCCTGCTCTCTTTCCGTTGTGCAAATCACTTCCAACATGGAAAGTGCTCTTGTGGCCTGGAGAATGAAAACATAAACAACAAATAGTTTTCTTTACCTAATTACATCAGTATTCAGACTTTTATTTATATTTCCTTTGCAGGAGAAGAATTCAGTGAAGTATAAAAGAAACCTGCTAGTATTTTTTAAATTACTTATGAGTTTTCTTGAAATTAACTGATGATAAAAAGGATTTGACAATGTTTAAAATTGATCACAATATGTCAGTTTGTACTAAGAGTTCATTATTTAATGATACTGTGGCAGTCCTCAATGTGAATTGAAATGCTATAAAAATAAATACAAAAGATCCTAAATCATTAAACTTAAACTACCAACTTAAAATCCACATCTGCCCCAGCCAATCACATTTTCTTTAGAAAAGTCTTTTTTTTTTTTTTTAAAAAAAAAAAAAAAAAAAAAAGATGCATGCAAAGAAATTGAACATACACAACTTCTTTCACATGTGGAAGTAAATGGAAAAGGATAGATTTCCACCCCGAATTGCTTCTCCTGTTGTAGATCTCAGGTGTTAGTTGTAATGGTAACTCCTAAGGGCAGAGCACATCTTTGGAAAACTCCTACCATACTTTGGACACTACTGCATTCTAAATAACGATAATGGTATATTTAGTTATCAGCATTTTTTGGTTATATTTAAAAGCAAAAGTTACTTTCACTGGTTAAGCAACTTCTGTTCTCAAATTCCAATTTTTTTGTCCTCCATTTTTTTTCAAGGGAGAGGGCTGAATTGTTGGGGGAGGAGTGGGTGGTGAACTTGAACCTGGGTGTGTATTTGTTATTGTAGCCCTAATGGAAATAATTGTACTGATGCCCAAGGCTGGAGGCATTTGGAAAGTCTCCAAGTTGAATAAGGCAATGTGGAGGATTGTGCACAGGGGTGAGAGTCGGAGGTCCGGAGTCCTTACGCTGGCTCTGCTAAATGACTTATTGCGTGGCCGTGGGTAATGTACATAGCCTTCGTTTCCCTGTTTCTCAAATGGGGATGTGGCAGAAAGGCAATATCTGCACCAGGCCTGCACAACTTGGAAAGCGGTGAGGGCCATATTACTGAAAAAAACCCAGCTGTGGGCTGAAAAGCTCCACCCTCACCCACTCCCCCCCAAAACCACCAACTCCCCCCTGACTGTCCCCCAGGACCCCACCCCCTATCTAAGCCTCCCTGCTCCTTGACCCCGACTGTCCCCTCCTGAGACCCCCCCACCCTAACTGCCCCCCAGGACCCTACCTGTCCCCTGACTGCCCCGACCCTAATCCACACCCCCGCCCCCAGGCAGACCCCTGGGACTCCCAACCCCTCTCACTCCCTGCTTGCCCTGACCCTTATCCACACCCCTGCACCCAGACAGACTCCCAGGACTCCCACGCCCCATCCAACCCACAGCTGCCATGCGGCGGCACTATTCCAGCATCCCACACAGAACCCCCCATTCACTAATTTCCCAATACACACTGATTTCTCCTCCCTCCCATTATCCTTCTCCACAGCCCCACTACCACAACTAAACAATGCCCCACACAGGCCCCCACTGAGCAGTGCCCTGACACATGCAGATCTCCCCCACTGCCTAGCACCCCCTTGTGCCACAGCACAAGGGCTATGCCTGCCATAGAAAAACCCTGGAGCCCTGCCTCTTTTGCAGCAGGCACACCAGATGTGGGCAGGGATGCTCAGCCTGGCAGCGGGATCCAAGTGCAGTGGGACTTAGTGTGGGGGGATCCAGATGGGGATAAGAGGGTTCTTTGTGGGGCAGGGACAATGGGAATCTGCAGGGGGGGGGACCAAGTGAAAGTGGTAGGTGGTCAGGAGAGGGGTTGGGTGCAGGGGAGGTGGGGTTCATTGGGGTGGGGTCCAGGTGCAGGTGGTTGAGGCTCAGTGGGGAGAGTGTCTGGGGGGGGCTCATCAGGGTGGTACAAATGCAGGGGAGATGGGGCTTGTCAGGGTGAGGGTATGATGGACCTCCTTAAGAGGGGAGCCCCAGCTGCTGCCAAGGGGATCTGCATGCTGGGCCCCCACTTCCCGCATCCCCTTCTCTTCCCAATCCCATGTCCCTTCCCCATGGCTCCATCTCCTCCCCATCCCACCTCTTCCTTCCTCACTGCCTTTCCCCCTGGCCCCGCTTCCCCCATCCCCTTCTCTTCCCAATCCCATGTCCCTTCCCCACCGCACCCCTTCCTTCCCCACTGCCTCTTTTCCCCCTGCCCTCAGCACACAGGAGGGAGCTCAACCAGCACTAGGACCCAGAAGGTGGTGTCCAGCTGCAACTTCCAGGGAGCTGAGCCATGCTTTCTGCTTTCTGTCTGGCTGTGCAACTCAGCAGTCACAGAAATGGTGGGGGCAGAGGGAGCTTCTGACCATGCTGACTGCACCCCCCTCACCCGCCCCTCAGCACCGCAGGAGCAGAACACCTTCCCCAGTGCTGGCTCGCAGCTTCTGAACAAGTGAACCTGCACATTCCCCTCCCCATAGCTAATCTCCCCTGCCCTGCTCAGTCCTCAGCCGCACCCTCCAGCAGCTCACCCTTCCCCCGCGGGCTGGCTTGCCGGCTCTCTGTTCCTGCCAGACTCTGTTGCCTTGCCCCGCCCCTGCTTACCTCCCACGGGCCAGGCAGTGAGCCCAGTAGGGCCGCGTGTGGCCCGCGGGCCTTATGTGCAGGCCTGGTCTACACAGTACTTTGGTCAATAAAACTTACATTGGTCAGGGGTGTGAAAACACGCACCCCTGACTTACATAAGTTACACCAGGGGTCGGCAACCTTTCAGAAGTGGTGTGCCGAGTCATCATTTATTCACTCTAATGTAAGGTTTCGTGTGCCAGTAATACATTTTAATGTTTTATAAGGTCTCTCTTTAAGTCTATAATACATAACTAAACTATTGTTGTATGTGAAAGGAAATAAGGTTTTTTAAATGAAGCTTCTTAAACATTTTAAATTAAATTAAAATGCAGAGCCCCCCAAACTGGTAGCCAGGACCCAGGCAATGCGAGTGCCACTGAAAATCTGCTCATGTGCCGCAGGTTGCCTACACCTGAGTTACACTGACAAAAGTGCCAGTGTGGACACAGCCTTAGTTTCCTTACTTTCCTACACCTCTCCTGACAAAATAGTTTCCGCTGCTGATTGGGGGTGGTTTTGTTATGCTGACAGGAGATTTCTCTCTCATTAGCATGGAGCAGCTACACAGGAGACCTTACAGCAGTGTAGCTGTACTGCTGTAAGGTCTGTAGTGTCTACATAGCCTAATGCTACTTTACCTCACTGGGGAATTATGTGGGCTTAAGTAGTTACTGAGTCTACAGTGCTTTGAGCAAATAAAGTGCTGTAAAATACTAAATATGGTGAAACATGTGCCTAACCATCACATTAACTGTTGGGCTTCATGATTCTGAAGCTGGGGAAGAAGTTTTATTTCTTTCCCAGCTGAAGAGCTGCCAAGACTCAGTGGTGAACAGTGTCGCCTCACGGTTAGAGCCTGGCGCTGGGACTGACAAGATCTGGGCTTTGTTTCTGACTTTGAACTGGCCTGTGGGATAATCTTAGGCAAATCACTTAATCTGTCTGTACCTTGCTTTCTCCATTTGTAAAATAATCCTGACTTCCTTTGTACAGTGCTTTGAGATCTACAGAAGGGTAAAGAGATAAGCAATATAATTGTCTGTATACTTTAGAACATGTGCAGCAGTCCTACCTAACCTCTTTGCACCTTCGGTATGTGTTTCATTGTCCATGTCATACTCTTGGGGGAATTCTGCACCTCTGTGTGCGTGCAGCATTCACGTCTGCTGCAGATTTCTTTACTTCCATGCAGAAAAATGATTTTCTGACAGGGAAGTTAAGGGAAGCCACAAAAACAGTCCTGCACCCTTCCTCTGCAATGTGGAAGTGTCATTTTGGGCACTCAAAGCAGCTGGTAGAGAGGTAAATCACTGCAGGGAGGAGGGACTGGACTGGGGTTTCCACCGCCAGTGGTGAATCAGATCCACCCCAGCCACCCAACCCCCGTGCATCCATACCCAGACCCTTCTGCTGAGTCTCACTCCCTGCATCTGGAGCCCCCCTGCACCCAGCTCTCCCAAGCCCCATGTTCTGGCCAGTAGCTCCTGCCCTTTTCCAGGCTCAGCTTCTAGTCCCAGCTGGACTCGGGTAGGGGGAAGAGCACACTTACCCCTGCACAGAGCAGCCAGGGCCAGGTTAGACTCACCTCCCCAGCTCTGTACCCCATCCCACTTCCTGCCCCCAGCATTCCTGAGCTGTGGGGATACGAGTCACTGCTCAGATGTCCTCCCAATCCTGTGCATCTGCCCCCGCTCTGATGCCCAAAGCACTCCCCACCCAAACTCCAACCCTGCTGTATCCCACCCCCTGCATCCAACCGCTACCTGGATCACAGCCTTCAGTGAGAAAACAAAACGCAGACTTTGGGCTGCTAAACATCCTGACTTGCTGGGGATATTACAGTGTAGGCAAGGAACTGTGCACCTTGGAAAACACTGGATCAGCAGCGGGAGAGGTGCAGGTCTTAGCTCAAGGGAAGTCATGGCTTAGGAGCTGGCAGCCTAAGTAGATGCTTGTAGTGGAGCGTAAGGGGGAAGATACCAGTGCAGCTGCCCTGAGCTGGGACCAGCTGTTTTAGCTGTAGTTATTTGTTTTGCATAAAGGTTGCAATACTTGACCCAACTGACTAGTGACAGTGACACACAGTCAAAATCACTATGGCTGTCAATTTTGAATGTTCAGCACAGACCTGTTTCAAGTTGGGCACCCAGAAATCATTGCTCACTTTTTAACATTTAGGCCCTTATTTATTTTAAAACTATATCATCTACCTCCTCCCCACATATAAAGCCTTCATAATCAAAAAGAACTGTGCACTCTTTTTTTCTTAGACTTTCCAAAAATTCTTTCTCGTTTTTAATCAGAAATAGAAAATTATTTCTGCCTGAAAATTTTATATGCAACTGAGAATGAGGTAGAATGGAAATTACCAAGAGTCCTTTAACAATAGCTATAGCTTGCATTTCTGATATGTTTTCAGTCATCCATTTCAAATTATGTCCTGTTCTAAATATTTTTAGATACAGTTTTTGTTTCAGATGGTGAATTTCCTGTTTTTCTAAGATGCTGTATAAATAAAACTTTCTCAGTAGCAGTGCAGTCTTTCAAAACACTCTAGTTGTTGTTGTTTAATGTTGGAAATACATAAATAACAAAGCAAATAGTTTTGTTATGCTAGAGCAGAGTGTTCATGTATGCATGCTGTGCTGTAGGAGATTGTTAGGATCTTAAATATATTTGTGACTGCTGGATTGTGTGTGTTAATTATTGGTTAAAGGGAATTACTGGAGTAGACTGTGTTTATAATTGTTTTAAAACATGTCAAGAAGCACCCAGAGCCAAGGGCAGGTGCTTCTTTTTTACTGAATGAGCACACAAATCAAGGTCTCAATACATCATTGTGTTCTGTGCAGCAGTGAGGCCCAAAAGAAAATCTTTATTTTGTCTTAAATCGTTTTTTCTTTCATATTTTCTCTAGTTCTGAGATCCCATATATGGGCACCTGCAGCTTATATTATGTATCCAGTTTTTAAATAACTTGCATTAACAATGTCTCTCTTTCTAGACTAGTTATGTTTTTGCTTTAAAAAGTTTACTGTGAGAACAACGTCATGCGCAGAATGAAAGCCTTTCTATTGTTGGCTTTCAAAAAACTTAAATGGCAGTTAGGAATTCATGCTTCACAGTACTTTCCCCTCCTCCTGCTCTTTAGTAAATATTCCTTTGCTCTGTCCTCTTTCTTGTCATCCCATGAAACACACTATGGGAGTGTCTAGAGTGCTAAGCATCAGGGCACCCTGTGTTCTAGCTGTTGTGTTTGTACATTGTTGGGGCTCTGGCACTGGCCCATTAAGGAGCATGCAGGTGGAGTCTCTGGCAGAGAAAACAAACGTGTATTTCATCTGTGATAGGCTAGTGACTCAGGCTTGTTCTCTTCTCATCCAATCCTCCAGTTTTCTTGCCTTGACAGAATAACATGTCCATTTAAGGAGGTGGATTGTACCATGAAAACTTTATTGAAAAGGGGTAGGTCTGGGCTGTTTAGGCATCTGGGACTAGAGCTGGATAAAGACTTCCGTTCTGAATAAGACCAGCATTTTACACTGATGTGTTACAGTAATGCTAATGAGCTTTTTATGACATGTTAAACTTTTAAACTGGAATTGCTGAATCTAGGGAGCTGAAAATTCAGGAGCTGGTTAAACTCCCTGTAGATTTGGAATGCATCAAGCCAAAGGAGGCCCTGAATGCCCGGATGTCTATCAAAATTAGTGTAATCCAATACTGAACTAGAGAGACTTAGCTCAGGAACCTGTATCTTTGGGAGTAGGGAGTTCAGTGACATTTTGAAGTGGATAAATTTACAGAAACCAGGACACGGAGAGAAAGTATCAGCAAATGGCAAATGAATTTTTGGCTGGGGGTTAGGGAGGACAGTTGGGAGAAGGGGCTCATGGACAGAAGACATTTGCAATTATAAACTTCACTATGGCTGCCCAGTCAAGGTAAGGAATTAAATTAACTTTTACCACAGTAGTGGTTTTTTAAGGCCCCCAGTTGTCTTACTGAGCTGCATCATCCTCTGTTATAGTTTGCTAGTCAGTTTAAAAATCGGATTATGGTAAAATGTGTCTGGATGATAATCCTGCATTTTAAGATTAGATGCAGTATCTCTTTTCAGGATGAACTTGTGAATGGAAAGTTTCATGAAATACATTGAGTTAATAACTCCTTCTCAAACCTCTCCTTACCAAAGCAGCAAGTTTTACTCCCTTCATTATCTCCTTTGTGCACTTGCTTCTTTTTCTTAAACTGCATTTATTGTAATGGTAAGAAAGGCATTTATGGTAGCTTATAGTTAGGGTGAGAGCATGTAAAAGGTGACTGAGCAGTATCTATATTACAGTTGCACTTGGTTTCTTTCCTTGATCTGAAAAATTATCAAAATAAAATGGTAGCAGTTTTTGTGTGTGTGTGTGTGTGAGAGAGAGTGAATCTGCTGAGTAGGCAAAGGCTGGGAATGTGCTGTGTGGTTGTGAAGGGGAGAGTGCGAAAAAGAATAATTAGTTCTGTCACTTGAGTGCCATTGAAAGAAACCCTGGCAGACCTCCCAGCCTTGGATAGGAACACTTTTTTGTACTAAAAAAAAAAAAAAAGCACCCATTTTACTTTTTGTGGTTTGGAAAAAAATTAGTGTTGTTTATAGCAGATTTTCAAGATCAGTGTTTTGGGTGTTGCTTTTTTAACAGGCTAAAATGGTTCTGTTAGGACACTTCACAACTCAGTGTGTCTTTTACCTGCCTTCTAGCATATAGACTGCAGTGATGGGCATATTAGAATAACCTAACTGAGAAACTTTTGCAGTGGGATAGTCCCACCACAGCGCTCCCGCTCCCTCCTCCGCTCTCTTCTCCCCTCCTCCCCCCTGGTCAGTGGTGGCCTATCTAAAATGAAGTTTGGTACTGGTGACATTTCTGACTGCTGTACTTTTTTCCCCCAACTTGAGACCAGGAACTGATGAAATTGTCAACTTCATGGTGAGGAAAACACTGAGGCTTTGGGAGGTGGGTATTCCTTATGAGCAGCTGAACTACTTTGGTAGCTAAACCTGTCTGTGTGTCTCTGTATAATGCAAGGTTCTATCCTTCAGATAATGCATTACTTTGCTAATATACAGATGCCTTCCTTTCCACTTCTCCTCTGTGCAATCACTGACCAATATACTTTACAGGTCTGCATTATCAGTTCATTGCTTTAATAGTCCAACGTGCTGAGAGAGGAGCTAGCATAAATCTTAGGGCCTCTAGCTGGCCTTAAAGCATGGCTTAATTCCAAGTTCAAGGACATGCTTGGAAGTCCCCAGTGGTCACTGTGATTTTCTTGGGTGATTATATGGGAAATGAATAAGGGGTTTTATGGGAAATAAATCTGTGCCTAATCCCAGTCCCCAGCCGACTGACCAAACATGGACAGGATTGGAGTTGGTGACTGATATTTGAAGCCCTATAAAAGAGGAATTGGATTTCCAGAGCTAATGTGGAGTACTGAAGGAACTGGGCTGTGTTAGTACTCAAATGGTGAATTCTAGGGATGTGGTATTGTCTTAGGGCTGGTTATTATGAGATGAGTTGTCAGAGTTGTGCAAATTTTCTTCTTGTGTGCTGAGCTTCAAGGCTTCCTGCTGTAAAGCTATATCAAGCCATTTCAACACAGTTTATAAGGAGATAATCTCAACACACCATGGAGGAAAGTGGTAAATGATGATTATGGACGTCTCTTGGGTGGGTGTAAGGGGATCATGGCTAGAACTTGGTTTGTGGAGTAGGAGGGATGTGTCTGTGTTTTTGGCAGCAGGAGTTATGCATGTCATTTTACTTGATAGCATTGTGGTTGTGATATTCCTGTTTGGGTGACATTGGATAACAGTGATGTCTGTCCTCAGTGCAGACAGTTTGTGCTCTCCTGCATGGAAAAGGTCCTTTGATAACTCTCTTCTTCCCTTTTCCTGTGTTGAAGTTCTGGTGTGCTGCACTGGGGTAAGAGAGCTCTCAAACAGGCTAGTTTTGAGGGAGACAATCGCTGAAGGCTTTCCTGTGTTAGATAACATTTAAGGATAGAAGACAGATTATTTTCCAAATAGGAGTGGGTGTTTATGAAATCTAAGGCCACGGACTGCTTTTTCTTTGATGTGGCGGGGGAGACAGTGAACCACAGTCAGAATTATTTCACTGTCACTCTGGATTACCCTGTATTTTCTTTTCTTTTACCTCAGTGAGAAGATTTCATGGGAGATGAGTGTGGTGGCAGTGCAGAGAAGGGCTTGACATCATGAGTGGGTTTTTTTAGTTTGTGCTTCAGTAAGTGACCTTTCGTTTAAGTTATTGTTGCCCATGTGCACAAGTTAAGAAAATAAATATATCACATGGCCATACGTGCAGCAATCAAGTGATTTCACATTTGGGAAGATGTTGAACAGAGAAATGGGACTGGAAACCAGAGAACTCCTAAATTCTAATCCCAGAGAACTCCTAAATTCTAATCTCAGCTGTGCTGCTGGCTTGTTATGTGGCCTTGGGCAGCTCATTGAACTTCTAACTGTTTCTTCATCAGAAACCTACTGGGTGTTGTGAGCATTATTACAATGTTCATCAGTGAAAAGTCAGCATGTGCCAAGAGGTGCCACAATTATTTCCTTTTCTAGTTCATGAGAGGTAAATGCAGTGTATGGTAACGCTTGGATGCTGAACTTTTTAACCATGATCACTCTAATCAATAAATGTGTGTAGACAGTACTAAAAAGTGGGGAGAGGGGAGGGAATTGCCCACCAGTAAGTTTCCCTGAAGAATGAGAGTAAACTAAGCTATTGATTTCAGTATAACCAACTTTTTAATTTTTTAACTTTCTTCCCTAGATGCTTCAATGCCTTTGCTGCTCATACTTTTCCTAAGTGTCAGCAGAGTAAAACTGACAAGACTCAGGTCAGTTTCATAGCTGTTGTTCATAAGCCTGGGACCAGGAACAAAATTAATTAGAACCAGGTCAAGTTCATTCTTTTGCTTAGTAAAGCAGTGATGTTCCTCAGACACCTACTAACCAGAGACTGATGAGAGTGATACATCAAGACCCCAAGCATGGTCTAGGGATAATACCCTGGTAAGAATCCTACCATGCTCCATCTCCTCACCAGCAGTTGTGTCTGGGACTGTCACTAGGATGCTGCCGCTTAACCTAAATGTCTGGGCTCCTTATCTCTTATATGGGCTTATGACTAGTAGAGTTAGGTCCAAATATTCGAAAGTGGCTTAAAACTTTAGGTGCCTCAGCTTTTGGACATCCAGCTAGAGGCATCTTGGGTGCTTTTAAATTTTATATTTTGTTTAAAAGATGCTCAAGTTGGGCACCTCAAAGTTGAGGCACTCAAAACCTTTTGAAAAACTAGATCTCATTTCTCAGCCTAGTAGGTGTCTTGTAAATATTTCAAGCCCTGTTTGTACAGCTCATTGAAACTATAAATTGCTAAGGGCTCTGTATTCATTATTTTTGTCTTGCACAACCATGTTCCCAAAATATGAAGTTAAAACATGAAACAAACAGTTTGTCTCCCCAAGGACTTGGCTACACTTGCAGCTGTAGAGCGCTTTGGGTTGAACCAGCCTTTGGAGAGTGCACCAGAGAAAGCGCTCCAGTCTGTCCACACTGCAAGGGCACTGGTGTGGCCACATTCGTGGCACCTGAAGTGACATTGGGAGCAGTGCATTATGGGCAGCTATCCCACAGAGCACCTCTTCCCATTCTGGTGCTGTGGCTTGTGGGAAGGGGATGTGAGGTGCGGGGCATTCTGGATCCTGTCCAAATGCCCCATAATGCATCGCTTCGCATCCCAGCAATCCCTGTGCTTCCATCCACATTTGGCGCCATCTTTCAACAGTTTCTGTGTGGCATGCTTTGTCTTCCCTTTCGGTCTGCGGGAATGGAGCCTGAACTGCTGAGGAGCATGCTGACGAGTCTCATCAGCATGTCTCATTTGGCAGTCGAATTACTCCTTAAGATCCAGAGTGACACTGAGGAGTCCGATGACGATATTGAGTTGTGTAACGCATACAACACGAAATTGCTTGTCTCATTCACGGACGTGCTCTCCGCTGTGGAATACCGCTTTTGGGCTCAGGAAACAGGCACTGAGTGGTGGCATCACATCATCAGGCAAGTCTGGGATGATGAGCAGTGGCTGCAGAACTTAACCAGAAGGGGTATTTCTCCATAGTTCTCCAGGTTCTTGTGGATCACCGTGGGCGTTTCGTTGACATTAACGCAGACTGGCCCGGAAAGGTGCATGATGCACGCATCTTTCAGAACACTGGCCTGTTCAAGAAGCTGCAAGCTGGGAGCTTTTTCTCAGACCTGAGGATCACCATAGGGGAAGTTGTGATCCTTGGAGACCCCCACTTACCCTTTAATGTCATGGCTCATGAAACCCTACACAGGGAGGCTGGACAGCAGCCAGGAATGGTTCAACTACAGGCTGAGCCAGTGCCAAATGAGTGTGGAGTGTGCTTTTGGCCGTTTGAAGGGCTGCTGGCGCTCTCTTTATGGGAAGCTGGACTTGGCCAAAGACAGCATCCCCGTAGGTATATCTGTGTGCTGTACCCTCCATAATATTTGTGAAAGGAAGGGTAAAAGTGGACCTTGGAGGTTCAACACCTGGAGGCTGAATTTGCACAGCCAGAGAGCAGGGCTATTAGAGGGGCCCAGCGTGGGCCTGCAAGAATTAGGGATGCCTTGAGGGAGAAATTTGAGGCTAAAAGCCACCAGTAATGTCTGGTGTCTGCACAGGAGTTAAGTGTGGTGGCTGTGTTTGGTACACTGACTTGCTTGTTGCTTTCCTGGGCAAAGGTATATTTTGCATTATGCACTAATAAAATACGTTTTCAAAATAAAAAACTCCATTTATTGGGGGGGAAAAAAGGCACCACAGAAATACAAAAAAGGGATGGGGGTGGGGTGGGGACCAGTTCACTCACAGTCTTGAGTATGTCCTGATTTCATACTCTGGAATTGTATCCGGAGTGCTGAGCACTGCACTTCAGAATGGCTATAAGGCATGTTGAGGGGGATTGAATGCAGGGGATAAGAGTCATCGTTTTTGTGAGTGGGTGGTGAAGCTACGGGTGTAGGAGGCAGCTAGGGGCAGTAAAAACCTGGGGAAAATGAGTTGAAGGGGACATGGGGGTACAAGGGAAAGAGTTTTGGGACAAGGGCTGCAGAGGGGGGTGCAAGTGCGGTAGTGCTCCGCTTGCATGGCGACGAGCACCTGGATAGTGTCCGCTTGGTGCTCCATGAAGCTAATCAGCCATTCCATGCTTTGCTGCTGGTGCGTTGCATTTTCCTGGCGGATCCTCCTTTCGCTCTCCCTCCACTTCTGTGCCTTTCGACTCTTCCACAGATTGCTGCATCACTTGGTGCAGCATGTTGTCTTTGCTTTTACTCAGCCTCATCTTGAGTCTTCTCAGTCTGTCAGCCGCTGATAAGACTGATGGCTGAGATCTCAAGGTTGCATCTATACAGGCAAAATGCAGTACTTAACAAAGGCAGCATTGTATACACCAGAGAGAGCACTGATTCCCCCGCACTTAAGGAGGGCAGTCATAGTCCATTTGAAACCATACTTTACCTGTCCCAAAGCAAGCGCACATAACCCACGGAGCTCCAGAAATGGTGAGTAAGCACAGGGTCCAGAGAGACTCATTGTTTCATGGCTGTACTGTCCTCTGGGTTTCTGTGCCTTGGGGAGAGCCAACAGCTGGCAGAGAGCACCTACACTGAACACTGTCCCAACATTCTCCACAGGAGTTCTTCCTGGAAGATGTCTAGCTGCTCATGCTGACTGGGAAAGCAAGGGAGGATCTTCTATTACAGTGTGGCCCATATGTAGCTTGCCTGTGTGCAGCAATGGTCCCCCCACCCCTTACAGCAGAGTGGCGCAGACATGTTAGCCTGACTGGGACAAGAACCACGCTGGCTCTCCCAATAAACCTGCACAGGCGCATTGCCTATGTTCTGGCTGAGACTTTTGAAGAGATCACTGATGCCAATTACCGTGATAGACAATATCAATGAGCTCTTCCACATCTTGGCATGCAGGCAGCCTTTACCGTGCTTGCCCAAAGAGCCCCCACCTAAAAACTTACTTCCCCCCCCAGAAAAGCCACTTACCAGAAACCTCCTCTGTTGTTTATCCTTCCCCACACCCTGGACGCCATGGCTGGCTGCCTTCCTCCTGGCTCGAGAAGAGCTCCTGGCTGCATGCCTCAAGGGATTCTGGGGATTCCTCAGCACCCTCGGTCACACTTTCCTCCTCCTCCTCCTCCTCCTCCTCCCCCCTTGCTGTGCTAGGCTTGGAAATGTCCATGGTGGTTGTTAAAGTGAAAGTGGGATTGCCCCCAAGTATTGTGTCCAGCTCTTTGTAGAATTTGCAGGTCGCGGAGGCAGCAGCAGAGTGGCCATTTGCCTTGTGGGCTTTGTGGTAGGCATTCTGCAGTTCCTTTACTTTAACCCGACACTGCAGTGCATCCTGGTCCTGGCCCCTTTCCGTCATGGCCCTTGATATTTGCCCGAAGGTATCGTAATTCCTACTGCTGGAGCACAACTGGGTCTGGACAGCTTCCTCCACCCTAAACACTGATCAGGTTGAGCACCTCGCCATTGCTCCATACTGGGGATTGCCTGGCATGTGGAGGCATGGTAACCTGGAAAGATGCGCTGACAGCACTCCATGCCTATCTAAGCAAACAGGAAGGGGATTTTCAAAATTCCCAGGGAACTTAAAAGTGGAATTTGATGGTTGGTCACCTGAGAACAGGGCAGCAGAGTTCAAAACTGATGACCAGAGTGGCTAGAACAGGCATTGTGGGACACTTGTGGAGGCCAATCAGAGCGCATTAGGTGTCCACACTGGCGCTGCGGCGCTCCAGCGAGAGCGCAACAAACATTATTCCTCTCAGGGAGGTGGAGTACCAGGAGCGCTCCAGACGTGGAGTCATCGCACTCTACGTGCCTTGCCCGTGTGGATGGGTAGTAAGGTAGAGCGCTCCTGGCGGCTTTATTGCGCTATGAAGTGCCAGTGTAGCCAAGCTATAAGTGTTGTGTGTGTGCATGTGGGTATCGGGGTGAACTGCATAATTCCTGTATGGTGTTCTGAAGCACCACTGCAAACAAGATCGTTATTTGCAAAACAGAAGTTATGTTTGAAAACTGGTATAAACAATTCTCGGTTTTTGTAAGTCAATATTATGGGACTGTCATAAAAAAGGGGAATCAGTAGGCATGAAATCTGCTGTCTATCTGCTAAAACCAAGTCAAATCAACCCCACTCTTAAAGGAGATTAAACATGATTATTTCTAATAATTTCAGTTGAAAAACTTCTTTACATGGAGGCTACGTTTTATTTGTATGTGGTGTTTATTTCTGTTCTGGTGAGAATGCTGCTTAGCTGGCTTCTGCCTTTGTTTTGTTCCTGTGCAGTTTTACAGTCTCCTAAAGGCCAGGTCTAAAACATGCTTCCATAACTTGTTTGTATGACGCAAATGTTGCATTTAATTCCCTGCTAGCTTTCTTCTCTCCATGCACATTTGTCCCATCTATTATCTTGCCTTCGTTCCACAATTCTCTTCACACACACTCTGGCACTTGCACTTTCCACTTGACTATTATAGATGCTGATGGTGCTCCTAACTTTATACCCTTTCAGATACTAGCTAAGCAAAATGTTGCACAGGAAATTTCTCTACAAAAAAATCCATTCTCTTTAGGCATTAACCTACAAAAATCTGTGTGTGTGTGTATATATTTTTTAAATGTTATGTTTATATATTGCAGAAGGCCCCTTTTATGCTGTACTTTTAAATTTGGGCAGGTATAGTCAGTTTTTGTTCCATGACGATTTAAACATGAGGAAGAAAAAGGGAAATTCGGCAGTGAAGTCTAGAGTTGGTTGAATGACGGTGGATGTCAACTCTGAGTTAAGGTACTAAGGTGGATGAATAGGTTGCAGCTAAATTGGGAAGGGCTTTGACAGGAAGAAGTAGATCCACTGAAGGCGATGCAACCAGTACCACACTTCAGATTTACACTCCAGATTTACACTCCAGTACTAGACTCCAGATTTACAGCAGACTTAACTTTGACCATGTGAATAGTGTTGTGGAACTCAGTGGGGCTACTTGGCTGCTCAAGGTTAAGCAAGTGTGTAAGTCTCTGTAGGATCATGCCCCTCCATCCACCCTTCCAGTTTTGATGGTTTTTGCACACAGCTTTCTTTTTTTATTCTTCCTTCCAGGCGTTTCTCAATGCAGAGAGTGTTTAAGAAGCGGGTGCCTTGTTATGCTGTGCGGATACGGAAAAATGTTTATTTCACTGCTTTATACTGCAGCTCAGATGCACTTGACTATTTAACAGCTCTTGTTCAGCAAGATGGGGAGCAGGGAAGTGAGGAATACTGCAGCAGAGATGTGAGGTTGTGGGGAGGCACTTTGTCACTCAAGAAGCAGCAGTTTAGTGCTGGCTGCAGTACATCTTTACATTGCCTTCTAATGTGAATTCCTTGAACTAATCATGGTCAAAGTGATATCGCTATCAGAGTTCAGATAGGCAGGCTTTTATCGTATGTACCATAAGATTCATAAAAGTATGTTAGTACTCTGGGCTGGTTTAGGTGTACGTGATGTTTACATGTAGTTTTGAGTTTGGTCCTTTTTAGTTGCAGTATATTAACAGAATCATTTACCAAAACACTAATATAACAATTCACAAGATTAGGTTTATATTTTTGTTGTTTCTGCAGCTTTAAATATCAGGTTATGTGGAAATCATGTTCCTGCTTTAATTTTTCCTTTCTCCAACCAATAGGTTAATATTTAACTTGAGTGACAACAAAAGAGTCAATTCTCAGAACTATAAAAAAAAATCTGTTTCTGCATTCTGGCGTCATTTTGCTTTTTATGAAAAAATACACACAACTCGGAAGAACTCTTGAGTTTGTAATCAGAAGTCCTCATTTTAAAAAAGGTAGATTTTTTTAATTTTAGTAATTTTTTTTTGTTTGGAATATTGTATGGAGTGAGAACAGTAAGCAGCAAATGATGTGTTAATTTATCACAGTATGAATACCTCTTTCATGTTGCGGTTGTCTTAGCAGCTGTGTGTGTGCATATTAAACATGTATAATATTAATTACAAAGTACCCATTTCCTCCCCCCTAGCTGAGATGCTCAGGGCACTGCGCTTAAAAGTATTATATCAATCCCTACCATCTCATGTTCTAGTGGTTAAAATACTCTGTGGTAAAAGAATTTTGATGTCAGAATAACACTAGTTTTCTGTTTAGAACTAATTTTGAATACAGTACTCTGCTTGCCAATAGTCTGAAAGAGTCACTTGTAGAAGAGTAAACTAAGTTTTGCTGGCATAGCTATGTCAGAAGTGTGAAAAAATCAAACCCATAATCAACATAATTATTGTGGGAAAAGCCCTGCTGTAGATGCAGTTGCACCAGGAAGAAAGTACTTTTGCCAGGATAATTTATTATGTTTGGGGAATGGGATAAATTATACCTGCAAAAACATTCTTGGCTCCTTATAAGCTGTGTCTGACTCCGTTATAAGCATTTCTGCGTAGAGAAGGCCCTGTGTCCTTAATATCACTGGCTGCACAGAGCTCTTCTGAACCTTGATTTGCCCTTAATTCTCTTTAGACTGGGCTTCCCTGGCTGTCCAACAGTTTCCAAACTAAAAGAGTAAAGTCTACCAGTCATGGTGAAAGGCCATTCGTTCTTTCTCTGTTTTCCTCACCTCCCAACACACACACTCAGGCCTGATTGTGTCTGGAACGATGTTTTTTCCCATGCAGATTCTGACTGGCTGCATTGCTGGCCTGTCACAGAAGTTGTGATGATTCTTAACACTTTAGAAACTCTAAATTTTTCAGAGTTGCAGCTGTGTTCATCTGTATCCGCAAAAAGAATGATTTTTTTTCTAATTTTTTCATTATTCTTTTGGTCCAGGAAAGGTACCATATTTAGATAACAGATTCAGTATCTAAATGCATGCATATAATTGACAGCTTTAAAATGCTTTAGAGCAACAGGTTGAGAGTGACAGGTGTTTTAATTACCCAGAATTAATTTGGAACAATGAAGCTGGGAATGAGCGACAGGGAATGGATCATTAGATGTTTACATGTTCTGTTCATTCCCTCAGGGATACCTGGCATTGACCACTGTCGAAACACAGGATACTGGCTAGACGGACCTTTGATCTGACCCATTATGGCCATCTTATGTTCTTATGACATCAAGTTTTCCTTGTTCTTTTTCTCTTCTTGTCCTCGTTTCTTCATATTTTCCCCAAGTTTTCATTAGATCTCCCAGTTTTAGATGGTACCCAGGATTACAGTTTTCCAGGAAGACAGAGAACACTATCACTTTAACATTTGACAAAATGATTTTTTTAAAGGTAACCCCAAAGATGACTGTAAATTTAAGATAAGATGAAAAAATATTATATTATTTCCCTTATTTTTAAATGTTTGTTTGCTTTGTGTGAATTTGAAAGGACTTCTATATACCTTGTTTCACTCTTCCCTTTGGTGTTTTCCCTTGTTTGTGGAAGGAAAGTTGTTTGCTTTCACACAGCAACAAGCAGAATCAAAACTATATATAGATTGTAAAATCACAAAATCTGGCTTGGAGCTCAAGGGCAGAGTGAGTACCAGAAACTACTTTTTTCTTTTTCTTTTTTTCTTTTAAATTTTTTTCGTTCTTTTTTGGTTGACTAGCTTTTGTACGTCAGAATTTCAGGAGGGATCTGTTCTACTCAACAATCCTATTGTATACAAGTTAGACGTCTGAAATTACCACATAATGCCAGCCTGTTTAGCTTTTCAGTTGGCTTTAGAGAATCTGTATTTTGTTAGCTTTCAACTACTTTTATTTCAGTTTTATGTGGACGACAAGGTTGTGAAAACCCAGGTTTTTTTGGTGGAGGGCAATGAAGAGAGGGATTTTGAGTTCTGTTTGTTTTTGTTCTGGAGCTTTTATCATTTTTTTCATTATTAGAGATTTTATATTATTCTGAAGTATTTACATAAACATAAAATTACATTTAAAGTTTTTAAATGCATTAATCATGCTGTGATTAAAAATTTTGACTGCTCTAAAGAGTTAAAGGGGAAAGGATAAGACCCTTGAAGCTCTTATGTCTATTGGAAACAGTGAGAAAGTTTTATGTAATGATCTAGAATCCTAGAGAGGAAGTCACTTTTAAAAAAAAAAATCGAATGTTTTGTTAGAGAGACATTAATAATCAATAATAGATATGGTGATCAGAGACATGTTTGTTTTTTTTAAATGTTTCATGACATTCAGTTGACTCACACAATGAGGCTTTAAAAATAGATTGATAAACTGCCCAAGACTGACTCATGCAATAAAATGTAGCATTTTCATATTATGTTGTTCAACAGTAATCTTGAGCAAGTAATGAGGTTTATCTAAAAAGCTTCTGTTTAGTAACTTTTCTTTTCTACTTAGTTGTAGTAAGAACAGCACCAGCTAATCAAACTTACTTTTGTGACATGCCCTCCCCCTATATATAGGAGTAGTTGTGGAACAATTGTACTTGCAGAATAGAGTGAAAGAAGCCAGTGGCAGAGAGTTTTGAGTCTTAATCCCACCAAAGAGCTCAAGTATTAGAGATAAACATGTTGCGCCTGAGGAAGCAACTAGTTAAAATTCCCTGCCTACAGGGAAAATGCAGAATACTTATACATTAGTGTAGTATAGTCAACACGAGGGCTCTCAAGCAATTTAAAAAAATTAATTGTGATTAATCGCGTGATTAAACAAGATACCGTTTATTTTAAATATTTTTGGATGTTTACTACATTTTCACATATATTTATTTCAGTTAGAATACAGAATACAAAGCATACAGTGCATATTTTATATTTATTTTTATTACAAATATTTGCACTGTAGAAAACACATTTTCAATTCACTTCATACGAGTACTGTAGTGCAGTCTCTTTATCATGAAAGTTGAACTTACAAATGTAGAATTATGTACAAAGAAAAGTACATTCAAAAATAAAACAATGTAAAACTTTAGAGACTACAAGTCCACTCAGTCCTACTTCTTGGTCAGCCAGTCATTCAGACAAACAAGGTTGGCTACAATTTGCAGGAGGTAATGCTGCCTGTTTCTTGTTTACAATGTCATCTGAAAGTGAGAACAGACACACTTGGAAGTGAGAACAGGCATTCACCTGGCACTGTTATAGCTGGCATTGCAAGATTTTTATGTGCCAGATGTGCTAAAGATTCATATGTTCCTTCATGCTTCAACCACCATTCCAGAAGACATGCATCCATGCTGACGACGGGTTCTGCTCGATAATGATCCAAAGCAGAGCGGACACATGTTCATTTTCATCACCTGAGTCAAATGTCACCAACAAAGTTGATTTTCTTTGTTGGTTCAGGTTCGGTAGTTTCCACATGGGAGTGTTGCTCTTTTCAGATTTCTGAAAGCATGCTCCACACCTCGTCTCTCTCTGATTTTGGAAGGCACTTCAGATGCTGAAATCTTGGATCGAGTGCTGTAGCTATTTTAGAAATCTCACATCGGTGCCTTCTTTGCATTTTGTCAGATCTGCTGTGAGAGTGTTCTAAAATGAACATGTGCTGGGTCATCATTCAAGATTCCTATCAAATGAAATATACGCAGAATGCGAGGAAAACAGAGCAGGAAACATACAGTTCTCCCCCTAAGTAAAATCACAAATTTAATTGATGCATTATTTTTTTTAACAATCGTCATCAGCATGGAAGCATGTCCTCTGGAATGGTGGCCAAAGCATGAAGGGGCATATGAATGTTTAGCATACCTTGCAGTACCGGCTACGAAAGTGCCATGCAAACACCTATTCTCACTTTCTGGTGACATTGTAAATGATAGCAGATACTGTTGCTTGCTTATTAATGTAAACAAACTTGTTTGTCTGAGCAATTAGCAGAATAAGAAGTAGGACTGAGTGTACTTGTAGCCTCCTAAGTTTTACACTGTTTTGTTTTTGAGTGCAGTTATGTAACCAAAAAAAAAAAGATCTGTATTTGTAAATTACACTTTCATGATAAAGTGCTTGCACTTCAGTACTTGCATGAAGTGAACTGAAAAATACTATTTATTACAATTTTTACAGTGCATATATTTGTAATAAAAATAATAAGTGAGCACTATGCACTTTCTATTCTATGTTGTAATTGAAATCAATATTAAAATGTAGAAAAATGTGCAAAAATAATTAATAAATTTCAGTTGGTATTCTGTTGTTTATAAGTGTGTGTTAACTGCCATTAATTTACTGCCCTAGTCAAGACACATGCAGCAAGCAAGAGAGATGAAGGTAAGGAAGAAATTATTAACATTATTTCTTCCTACAACACTGATATTTGTTCATTAAGAACAAATGTTGGGATGAAATGTTGCCCATGGTAAGTCATTTGTGAAACATTACCTCTTCTAAAATCTATTCTGTGTATGTATATGTGTGCGTGTGTGTTTGCATGCATGCACACGTATGTGCAAAACAGTTTTTCAGCCCTTAGACCTTTTTAAGAGGAAAAACGTGTTGGTGTTTAGTTCATTTATAGCCTCTGAGGAAGCTAGTAGCAACCAGAACTAAAGGAAAGTTATTGGGTTTATGTAAACTCAGTTGACCAGAAACAGTGGCTCCTTCATGGTATGATTATGAATAATAGTACGGTTGCAAGAGCCTGTGTGCAATAATGTCAAACTTAAGGGCCGTCATCCGGCAAAGAGTTAGTCATCTCTTGAAGTTTATCCACTGTAAACAGTCCCAGGCACATCTTTGCTGGATCAGGGACCTAACTTGTAAGCCAGTTTAGGAAAGTGTGTGTGTGGGAGGGAAGGGGCATGAGGAATGTAACCATGATCTTTTTAACAATTTCCAGCTTTTCTCTTGTTTCTGAAGATGACTCTCAGATCTTCAGTCAGGCCTCAGTTCGGTAAATACCTATTCATGTGCCTAATTTAAGCATATAAATAATCCATTCAGTTTTAACACAATGAAACTACTCACCTGCTTAAAATCATGCAGTTGCCTATGACTTTGTGGAATCAAGACCTCAATGAGTAAAAAATAGAAAGACAATAATGTGAGTTAATGAGCAGAAATTAAACTGAAAGTTGGCTCTTAGACCACATCTAATGTTTCCTAAGCATGTGAATCAGTTTGATTCATCTTAATGAAGTGAAAAGAGTGACTTATGCTCAAGCTAATTAAATAAACTGAATAAAATAACCCACTGTAGTTGTTTATATTTCTCTAATTATATTCCTTTTTCATAGTCTTTACATTGGTGGGCTTAATTTATACGTGGGATATGTATTGCTTTTCTTTTTTCACTGAGCCTGGTTTGCTACACTTTCCTTGCTGTGCATTTCACAGCCAGAACCTTCTTTTTGTGCTTTTAAAATAATTATTCAGGCACTTGATAATTGGATGTTAATTTGATAACTGAAAAAAATTCTGTCCATTTTGACAGCTTCTGATGGGAATTTTTTTTTATGTTGTGCTCATTATTTTGAGTTATTTGCTAGAGAATTTATCACAAAGGATCTTTTAATTAGCTAGGAAGCCAAGCACTGAAACTCGATCCTATAATTTTATAATGCGTTAAATCATGAATTGTATTAACTTTGTAATTCAAGTGAATGTTTAGCCTGTGTTCTGTCCTGTGTATGCAGCGTACATTACTGCTGGTGCCTCAGTGCAGGCATGTTAGGTCCTGATTCTTGAAGTGATTCTGTACTTATGTGGCGCTCTAGATACAGGGGTTTGCCTATCTTGTAGGACTAGGAGCTTAGTATCTTTCACCATTTCCATTGTCAACTCCTATCTTCTGGGGATTTTAACTAGGCAATAATACTTTTCACTGGGCTAAATACATTTTAAAATCCTTTATTTACAAAAAAACTCATAAAAAGACGACTAACTCACATTTTTCACAATGATTTTTTTTATCTGCTGTTTTCACAAGTGGCACCTAAGGTTACTATCAAAGGAGATTAGAGAGAAATAATTTTTCTCCTAGTGGTTGTTTTTGCCCCTTTTATTTTATTTCAGTTCTTTGACTTTGGGCTTTTGACAGCACTTGGATTTAGGCTTTTTCATGTCTACCCAAGTTGGTCAGTTTCCAGGTTGTTCAGTCTTTCACTCAGCTACAGAATAAATCGAAAGTGTTTAAGATGGGAAAGTGGCAGAAGTACTCGTGGACAGGTATAGTCCCTATTCTGTTTTTTCATCTTAGACTCATGTTCCTGAGATTAAAAAAACCTACAGCATTTTTAGCAGTGAAGTCAAGCCCTTAACTAATTAGATTTCAAGTTGTTATCCCATTTTAAAATGGCATCTTAAAAACTGGATATAGAATTCCCTCCTGCCGTCCCTTAGATTAATGAAAGAGAATTTACAGACAATATTGGCACAATAAACTGTATTTACATGAGTGTAACAGCTCTCAAGACTGCTATTTATGCCAAGCAAATAATGATTTGTTTAAAAAAAAGTCCCTGAACACGTATTTGTAAAACAGATTATGATGGCTGCAAGAGAACAGTAGCAGTGAATTGGGTCAGTAAGATGTTTTTTAAAAGGCCCTAAATAAGTGACGTACTTTCTTAGAAAGTCCTTGAGGTTTTTTTTCCCTTTCATTATTGTGCTTTTGTTAAAGTTTAATGAATAGATTCCCCATGATAAATGGTAAAGTCTTGACTGAAAGTAAGAAACTAGAGGAGAGAGCTGAAATGGTTAGTAATACTTCACTCTGCCAAGATCTTGCTGGAACCTCAGACCAGAGTCTGATAGGATGTGCCAGGGCACAGCAAGGGGTAGTGGAGGATTCGTTTCAGCCTTTGCTCTGGATTTCATGATTTGCAGTGTTTTCTTCTATGTAAATCTGATTGAAGGCCAATTCTAACCTTCAGTGCATGCACTCAACTCCTATTGATCTGTCCCTTAAACTTAGTGTATAGTGAGAGGTTTATAATGTGCATGCTTTATGGCATTGAAATGCACTTGAGTGGGAATGGCGAAACACAGACATCTTTTTATTTTATTTTTGTTATCTTGTTTCCTTTGGCTTTAAACTTGTAGGGCCCCAGTTCAGGAAAGCATCCCTCTGCAGGAGGGGCAATGAAACAAGTGTGTGTTTTTTGAGGACTGGGCTGTGTCAGAATACTAGGGATGATACCACTGAATGCTGTAGCAAGGGGCAGATGCATCTTTCTCTGGGAGCAGAACTTTTCTGGTTACTAGCAGAAAGTGAAATGGGGAGCGGCACGCAGGAACCCTCCTTGCTCCCTCTTGAATAGATGAAATATTGTATAAGTCTGGTCCTCCTCATAACTTATCCCTAGTGCTATTGTTTTGTAACAGTTCTCCAGCCTTTGTTGCAAGTCTGGTATAACTGCCCTTCTTTGAGAGTGGTAGTTACTGGGTTTTTCAATGGAGGTTGCAACCAATTGTGAATGGCTTTGGAGAGATACCAACCCCTAGAAAGTTTAAAACTTTAAAAGAGTGATGTAAATAGTAATGAAGCTAATAAAATTTTTAAAAAATACTATGAAGAGTGTTGGCTGTTTAGCTGGTGCCAGTGGCCTTCCACGTTTGATTTTTTTTTTTTTTTTTTTTTTTAAAAAGACTGTGACATTGACCATCTCTACTGGTGGATGCGATTAACATAATTTATCAGAGTTAAAATTTATCTTGGATTTATTCAATCCTTCTCCAGCCTCCAGTTGTCAGAGTTGCCGCTCTCTCAGGTCTTCATTGCTCTGGCTTCTTCTGAGGTTCAAAACAAAGTGTCTTCCTCTTTGCTTGATGGTACTGATTCCGCTGTGCTAGGACATCAGTTTTGTGTGTTTAAATCTAAATATATTGGACAACATGTAACTATGGTGATTAGGAAATCTGAAATACAGGGTTAAGAGGCTTTCACTAGTGAATTCCAGATGTACAGGGGAAGGATGGAAAAGGAGGATAAGAGAGTAGAGATATATCTTGACAAGAAACAGAAAAGAATGAGGAGAGTAGAAAGAAAACCAAAGCTTGGCTATAAAAGGAGGAGGGAAATCAGTTTCCAGATGAATGGGGCCTGGGAAGCAAATGAAGCATGTAGAAAAGAAAAACTAAGCCACAATTAGCATGTCAATTTTTTTCCAATTTGTTTGGAAAAAACAATCTTTTATAAAAGTGAAAACAGGAAATTAAAAACAAGTCTGATGGGAGAAAATCTTGCATTTCTGACTGTTCTCCACTTTTCAGTTAACTCCTCCTTTATGCTTTCCTTCATCTTCCAGAGCTTCAAGGCCTTTATACCACCATAGACCTCCATTTAGTTCCACCCCCACCCCTCTTTCTCGTGAGTGGCTTTCAGTTGGCTGCTGCTTGGCTGAAATTTGCTGTTTGTGAATGGTGTGGTAAGGGCGTTTTCATGGATCAACTACAGAACACACAAATGTCTGAGTCATTTCACTAAGTGCTTTAATGGAAAGGTAAAACCCAACGGAAACACAAAACATCATAAACTCTTAATCGCAGTGCTAGTAAATGGCTATCTAGCATGTGTACATTGCGTTCTCTTAGATGACGAAAAGAGACTACACCGATACTTTATGCATTAAGAAGAACAGTTATTACAGGTCTTAACATGAGATCAGACTGTAAAAACAAAGTCCAGAAGTCTGCTTATACTGTAATCTCTCTAAGGTGGGGGCTGCCCCTCACTATGTCTTCATATAGAATGTAGCACGATGGGACTGTGATCTCAGTTGGGGCTCCCAAATGCTACAATATACAAATAGGTACAAATATATTTCTACTAATAATTACTAAGTGCACTCCCCTTCTGCAAAACTGGTAAAGATTGACCAGGGGGCAACCTGAATATATACATATTAAAATGATCAGTTATTGTACCAACTCTTGGCAAGACTGGTAATTTCGGCACCCCAAGAGTTTCAAGCTGGTAAAATGCAGTGTCCCTTTGTGCTTTCTCTTTCCACTTCCTGTGGGCATAGTGCCATTGCTTTCCGACAGGTTGTGCAAAATACAGCATGTAGGAAATAACACAGAAGGTCTATCTATTCAAAGTCATTCCCACTGGGATTTCCACCTTGCTGTAAGCCTTCGAAAGGCACAGTAGCTCTTACTGAGTCAGTTGCTGGAGCAAGGTCTCACTGTCTTGAAATCTTACCTAAATTACAAAATCTGAGAAAGAAGGGAATAAACAAGGATGCCCAGAACTAGAGTTTGGGCAGAGATTCAGTTAATATCTGTGTTTTTTGGGGGGTACAATGCACCTTTGGATAGCTCCCCCTTGAACAGGCCAGGGTTATTAAAAATCTGTGCCTCAGGCACTTTGCCCAAAGAGGCAAGGTAAACATTTAGGGAATTGCCTTCTTATTCCCCCAGGGCATGCATGGCAATGGAGTAATACCTTCTGCCCCCCTCTTCTTTTTCTAACTTTCTCCACTGCTTCCTTGTGTTGCTAGAGAACAGACAAGTAAGTTCCCCAATTGAAGCCCCGTTGCTGCTCAGGCCCTTTCATTTATCCTTTATCCTTTTTTGGGCATCACACACCCTGAGCACAGTACCGTGGAGTGAAGGCCACAATTTCTGCAGTTCTCCGCAGAGCAGTAGCCACTCTTTGTTGTCCAGAGGAGAGTTTCAATCCCTATATAGCTCTAGTACTGGGCCAAGCACCTTGCAGACGGTGGCGCAGTTCCTATGCACGACTTTTAACTCGCTTTCCAATGTAAAAGCTACACTGATCAAGTATATTCAAAATAGTAGGCAGGTGTTGTCACGGAGTCTCTGGGCTATGCTCTGGAACTGCTCCATATGAAGCCAGTCAGGACTCTGGGGAAGCCTCCTCTCCCTGAGACTACTGTCTTCAGGGCTAGAAGCTTACACGGCTTCCACCTTCTGGGTCGACCTCGGAGTATTCAGCATCTTCTGCCCCACCGTGCGCTTTCTGCAGCGAGTCCGTCTCCTGAGGAAGCCAGAGGGTCCTGCACCACTACTCTGCAGTCAGACTTGACTCTCAACTAGCCAATAAAACAGAAGGTTTATTAGAGATGACAGGAACACGGTCTTAAACAGAGCTTGTAGGTACAGAGAGCAGGATCCCTTAGCCAGGTCCATCATCGGGAGGGGGCACGAGGGGCACATTTGCATCTCACGCCATTTCCCCAGCCAGTTGAAAATCTCCAGCTCCTCCTCCTCTGGGCTTTGTCCCTTTCCCGGGCCAGGAGGTCACCTGATCCCTTTGTTCTCCAATAGCTTCAGTTGGCACCTTGCAGGGGAGGGGCCCAGGCCATCAGTTGCCAGGAGACAGGGTGTCAGCCAGTCTCTCACACTGGTCCTCTGCTCTGCAACAATTTACACATCTTTATCCCACCACCTAGATACTTAAGAAATGCATTGGGGAAACTGAGGCACACAGACAGGATCCAGACAGAACATTAAGAACAGCCTCACTTTGTCACAGGTGTATTTAATAATCTTATTTGCTACTGATTTTTCTTTCTTTTACAAGGAATGGCCTTTCATAATGGTTGATGTGTGATAGATTGAATAACCCATCTCTACATTTAAAAATAAAAATTGTAAAAGAAATGTAATTAACCATCTTTAAATAATACAACCAGAGTAACTTATGATTATATGTTAGTGGGCCTTATGCTTCACAATACACCAGAGGCATGCACCAGAACCTATGGACCATGTCATGGATTATTGCTATAGAATAATCCAAGCACTCTCAGTGTTTTTGCGTGGAGATTATCTGACAATTAGATGTTTCATCATTCAGACATCAGGCTGATGGGACAATTTTAGAATAGAACTCCAGCACAGAAGGCTGTGTCCCAAATAATTTTCGTGCTCCTTTTACTAAACCTCAAATGTTATAGACCACAGCAAAATTAGTAGGAGGTTCTATTTGCTTACAAAAAGAGAGAGAACTATACATGGAGTAATTGCAATCTGGTGAAGTTCTGTACATTATGTCCAAATAATCTTTAACTAGAAAAGACTTTCTAAATATGCTTTTCACCATACAAATAGGTTTCTTCTGCAAATGTATTTAATCTTTTTCTGCTGCTTCTTATCTGTAGAACAGGGACTAAATTAAAGACTTGCCCAGCCTTTTAAAGCAGTATGCTCTGTTACATAACTGAAAAACACAGGTAAAAGGACGACGAGTTCATTATGTGCTTTGTCCATAGCTAGTTTTAAAAAGCCTTTTTGATCTTTAGTCTACATTGAAAATGATTTAATTTGAAGTTAGCTATTGGACTGACAGTTGAAAAGTGGCCCGTGTTCATTTGCCTAATGTCAGAGACTGACACATTAATATAAATTTGCCAATAGTGGACTCAGTCATATGGTCTGATAGATTAAACTCTGTGTGATCCTTTTTAAACACAGTGCATTTTTACATTAATTATCTTATTAGCGGTTTTATGTGTTGGTAGATCTGTAGTGGTAAAATTGTGAATATACTCAGTTTTAAACCAAAGAAAATGTTTGAAAATTAACACCAAAGAAAATGTTTTAGTCTGTTGTGTTAAACACTCAGAATTCTAAGGTTTTTTGCTTTGCTTTTTGCATCAGCGCAGATTAGACCACAAACAGCAATGAATTTGATTTTCCTGATTAGATTTAAATTAACAGAAGCAATAAAATCTAGAATTGTTGCTGCCACTCCGTTTTAACTTGGGACTTTTTGTAGCTAGAGATGGCACAGGTCTCAACAACCCATACGGCTTACAGTTGGTCTAGCAGAGGCATCAGGTTTGAACTGATGTGTATGGACAAAGATGTATAGGAATGTTTGCAAAATTCCCAGCCCGACAAGTATTGTTAATCCATTTGCTTTCGTGAGCAGTAGATTCACTCATACAAATTAATCAGTGCACAATATTATGTAAAATGGGGGGAGGGGACACTACTGTAACCTTGACTAGTAGAAGTAATTATTACTTTTCTGAGTACTTCTGTTTGAGAACAGTGAGATGTATTGAGTGAATGAGGATTATTCACGAGTGGGGGTTAAAAGGTTGGGCCTCATGTGATACACAACCTCAGTTTGGAAAATCAAATGTTACCAAGTATTTTGTTTTATGTGACCAGTTTTTTTTTAAATGGTCTTATGTTATAAAGAACCTGTGTTTCCTTCCCAATGTTTGAGACACATAATTTGAACAAGATTGATACTGGAACATGGATGTGTTTATAATGTAAAACATAAATTTGTAGTAAACTAAGTCTGTGTTTTGTGTGTGTGTGAGAGAGAGAGAGAGAGAGAGAGACTGTGTGCATGTGATGATATGAAAGGATGTGGGGAATAGAAGTGTTATCAGAAGCAGAGAGTAAAAGGACGACAACATGTGGTATGTGTGAATGAGACAGGACACCTGTGGGCTGTGTGACAATCCAGCTGACAGCTACCAGAATGCTGAACACGTCAAGTGAAAAGAGACTCCTACAGAAAAACAATGACTTATTTACTCAGACAGGTCTAAAGGGATGTTAATTATATGGTGAGAGGTGTTAGTGGGGGAGGAGAAAGAGATTTTCAATAGACACACAGAGAACAGCTGCTCAGTAAATATTTTCAGCTTTTGGTTTTATTATCTCTATATATTTGTTAGAATTCTTCTTTGGTACAGTACAGAACAATATTAAAGTTCCTGTTTTTATTGCTATGCAGAGATGTGATTATTCTACAGAATCAGTAAACATAATGAATTCCTGCTTAAGTAATTTTACTGTATTGTTAAGGTAGAAAATTGATTGCAGCAATAGCTTCTTGTACCTGTGTCAGGACTGCCGCCCCCCTCTGAACTCTAGATGTGGGGACCTGCATGGAAAAAGAAATAACCCCCCCAAGCTTATTTTACCAGTTGGGGTTAAAATGTTTTTTCCCCAGAACACAAACTTCTCCTGTGTCTGGACCTGGTATGCTGCCACCATCAAGTGAGAATGTTTCAAAAAACTATTTGACATGGGCCACTTGAAGCCCCTCTTTCTCTTTCCACAAAACCCCCAAACTTATTCCCTCCCTGGGAAGCTTGAGAGAAAAGCCTCGCCTGATCCTGCGAGGCATGCCCGATCCAAAATCAGGATCTTACACAATGGAAAACACGCAGTCAGATTCTTAAAAGAAAGATTTTAATAAAAGAAAAAAAGAAAGGAATAAATCCCTTATAACCATCAATAGAACAGCATCTACCATAATCAACAAAAGAATCAAGAACCCAAACCTCTCCCCCGAGGCAACTTTCTCCCACTGTTGATCTCTCTGCTGAATCTTACAATATCAAGAAGCACCCAGCCAACACTCACCCCTGAGAACCCTCCAAGTGATTAAAAAAAAACAACAACAAACAGATTAAACTTACTATTTGACTACCTTACTTCATAGAAAGTTTATAGTTACAGTGAAAGAAATAGCTGTGATTCATCCCGTAGCCGAGTTAAACAGAGAGAGACCCAGAGAGAAACTGAAACTCAAAATCCTTTGTCTCCTGAGGAATTTCTCATTGGTCAGTTGTCCACCTCTCAGGTTCCCTTTAGCTTAACCCCTTACAGGTAAACACTAATTCTAGGCTACTTCACACTTATGACAACCTGTGGTAAACTTTTATGCATATCAAGAGAATTGGGAGACTAAAACTAATAGATTATATAAAATGCCTCCTTAACTACTCTGTGAAATACTTTTAAATGAATAGTTATAAATTAAATGTTGTTTCTTTTTGAAATGTAGCTGATACCTCTAAAGCTACTTGTATACTTACTTTTCTTATTTTATTGTACTATCCAGCTGCATTCACTTCCTTTTGTTTGTAAAATTGTACTTACTGAGAGAGCCTCATGAGATACAGTATATGCCTCATTTTTTGTGGGACACAACAGTCTTGTAGTAGAGCATTTCTGTGCTATACAGATACTAAATGTAGGGAGGCTTGGTCTAAAAGAGCAGATATATCAGAATAGTCAGTTTCATTTTCTACAACAGATAACATCAAGGACCAGGCTTTTAAACAAATTTGGTACTCAAAATGCATATTCAATGTGCATGTGAATGCAAATGTGGAAAGTGGATGAGCAAATGAATATAACAGAATGGCAGGTTGGAAAAATTTAAATGGAATATGTTTTCTGTAGACTTCCATTTTTCAACCATCTCCAATAATTAGCCATTGAGTGAGTAATTGCATGTAACAATCTTTATAAACATGGGCCCTGAAATGTTGTCTGAAACAAGACGACTATTAGATCTTGATATAATAATGCAACAGATGCAGTCTCTTGTTGTAACTCTCCGGAGTTGCATTTCCAAAAGCCTGATTATTTTACTTTTGGCTCCAGCTATATTAGCACTAAGTAGACTGTGTTGAGGAAAAAATATATTTGCCAGAAATGCTCATAAAAAGTTTCTACTAATCATGGAAAAATTCAGATTATTATTACTCAGTTGCAAAATATGGACATTTATTTTTATCCTCAGTGGTGCAAATCAGGTGTTACTCTATGGAAGTCACTGGGGTTACACTACTGTGAAAGAGAGGAAAGTGAGAGGTGAATTTGGCTTTGTGAAAGACACCAGGTAGCATTTCTTGTAAAATGCTTTAGAGTTCAGGAGACAGCAATTTTTAACTTTCATTTTAAACATCATCTTGCTGCTGCAGTGTCTGGATTTGTCTACAATTAGAAATATTACTAATAAAATAATCAGTGTTAATTATAGCAAGGCTGTGCCAAAGGCCCCAGTTGGGGTTAAGGACCCTATTGTACTAGGCAGAGAACACAGGCATAAAGAGAGACTATCCCTTGCCCCAATGACCTTTCAGTGTAATCTGCACAGTTGAATACCAAATAGTAGCTGCAGTGTTTGCCAGTGAATAACAAACAGAAGTAATGACCAGGCAATACCATAGAGATGTGTTTGACAGTTGATGTGCTTGAGCCAGTTGATATAATCATGCTAGAGTGTAGCATTGCAGTTGGGACATGGTATCTATTGCAGTGAAACTGTATGTGTGGTTCTTTGACACTCTTGTCTCAACTCTTACATGTCCCCACCCGCCGGCAGTGATTTTTTGGGGGGCAGTTTGCTATCACTTCTAGTTCTTCTTTTTTATTTGAAATGTATTGGCTCGGAGATTGGCTTGGGAAGGTGTAGCTTTATATCATAGCTGCTCTCATTCAATATCAGTAAATGTAAAGCTGTGGAGACAAGGGGAGTGAAAGAATCCTCCCCTTCCCCCCCACCACTTTGCTTTTCCCACCCTACCTGCAAATACTACAGCTGGCAACCTGGCAATGTGATATGTCCTTTGGAGGAGGGAAATTTTTATCAGGTGTCAAATTGGGGAGGTGGAATGAAAGTAGGTGTCCAATTTTTCTGTTATAGCATGGTTTGTATGATGTAAGGGGGAAGCAAACACACAATACTGAGTAGTTTAAGATTAGCGCCTTGTTAGTCTGTACCCATAAAGAAAATGAGGAATACTTGTGGCACCTTAGATACTAACCAGTTTATTTCAGCATAAGCTTTCATGGGCTATGGCCCACTTCATCAGACGCATAGAATGGAACACACAGAAGTAAGATGCATTTATATACACAGACAGCATAAAAAGTTGGAAATTACCGTACCAATTCTAAGAGGTTGTTTAATTTGGATGAGCCATTAGCAGGAGGAAAAAAACCTTTTGTAGTGATAATCAAGTAGATCTATGTCTGACAGTTGACAAGAAGGTGTGAAGGAAACTTAACTTAGGGAAATAGATTTAATTAGTGTAATGACAAGCTATTCACAGTCCTTGTTTAACCCTTGGTTGATAGTGTCCAATTTCTGATCAGATTGCCGCTGGAGTGTTCTAGTATACTTTATATAGTAGTATTCTTCAGTATAGGTCTATCCACAGTCGCACTGACACTGTTAGTATGATTCTCACTTAAACATGGTTCTTGCTAAAAGACCATTAACAGTTTTCCTAGCCACAGTGAGCATTTCATCAAATCAGGTTGTACTGTATGGCAATGATATTGCTGGTGTTAGCTATTTTTCAGTAATCTGTGTACTCTGTCAACACTGGTGATGTAATACCAGAATGTTATGTGCGTGTGCATGTACTCATGCTCACTTGATCTAGTTGGGCTTGAAATGAACCTGACAGAGGGGTCGCTTCCTCTCAAAGTTGTCTTGAACGTATTTCATGTTGCAATATTTAGATTGAATGCTGGAGTGCTTTTTCACAGAGGGAATAAGTTGTACTTTTGACAGGTGGCAGATTCTTTAGATACTCAGCCATGAAACTGATTAAGATGTATATGCTGGTATAAAGAGCATGTTTCCACCCAAGCCCCTGCCTTCTTTCCTCCCTTTCTTCTTGTTTGAAGAAAGAGGGAATGAAAGAGTGTAAAAGATTATTTAATTTGTTTACAATTTCTTTGCCAGGGTTCCCAACCTTAAGCATTCAAAAATCATGACACAAGCATAAAAATCATGAGATTGGCTTAACAATCATGGTTTTAAAAAATAATAGTGTTTGGGTTCCTCTTATTTGCCTTCCTATTTTTGATCATTAGGGTGTAAGCTTTCACATTTTTCCTCTGTCACTATGGGACCTAAAAATATTTTTCTTTCTCAATGAAATTTGAGATTGTCCTGTAATTGCATGGCTTGAGGAGATGAAACTTTAAGGAAAAGATCATGATGATGATGAGATTGATCATAAAATGGTGAGTGTTATCATTGGAACTCAAACTGCTTTGCCTGTTTACTGATAAATAGGTTCTTAAATATTCTCCCTGTCCACCATCACTGCATGCTTCTCTTCTGATCCCTAGTTCCTGTTGCTTGCTGATTTGCAGCTTTCTTCAGGTTGTCTGCATGGCAAAATGTCTAACTGAAATGGTTTCAGAATATTCGTAGTGGAAGGGCTGATGAGTTAACCAACTTTCTAGCTGTATTAATCATCCACATTCTATTCCTCTGAAAGTTCAAAATTGAGGTCCTCTCTCTTTGGAGGTGGGTTAGTAGAAAGAGATTAATTTTTGCACCCCATTAATAATCCTATGCGTTAAGACCACTGTGTTTGAGTCTGCACACATGCATGTACGGATCGTGGATGGGAAAGTAGTGGAATGTGTTGAGGATCTACATAAGCAAAATACACTTCAAATTCAAACAGTTTTTTTGTGATCCTCATAGCTCATATACTTTTGATCTCCTGGAAAAATATACATTACTGTCTCTTTAATTCTAATTGACATGATTTAAACAGGACTTTGTGCCCAATGTAGACAGGGCAAGTTGTTTTTTACAAGGGACAGCTAATTATGATCATTACTAGGTAACCCATATGAATCTGTGACCTGTTTTTTCTAATCTAGATGTCATGTGAAAGGGATTGCTGACTGTTAGTAAAATCTTCGTTAAAGCAGCTTCTTCATTGTATATCTTCTATCCTTTATCTAATTTCTGTAAAATGGGGTTTCTTACATGAGTTCAGTTAAGTACATGCATAAGTATTAGTAAGATCAGGGTCATAACACAAATAGTGAAAAGTATTTGTTAGATCAAGAATGATCCAGCAAGCACTATGTCGTAGCTTTCAAAATTCCCTTTCAACCCTGATTTTTTTACCGATAAGTTAAACGACAATTTCATAGTTCCTAACCATCCCACTTCTTTTCAGCACCTCCTTTAAAAAGAAACACCCCACTTTAGTTCTCATATGGTGCATCTACTACAGTAGCACAAAAAAAAGTATCTAGGACAGCAAAATATTAGGGGCCGTGTGAGTTATTGTAGAGGGAATGTGGTTCCAGTTTGCTTACAGCAGTTAAAAATGTAAGGGTGAAGCTATATTTTGTGGGTGCGCACACATGCCTAATAAGGCTGGTCTTCGCTGCAGAGTAGGACAAGGTATAACTCGTGTTGCCCCTAACCAGACTCCTGTTCACGCTCAAAAATCTCTTGAGTTAAGTGGTGCTTTAAACTGAGTTTCCAGAATTGGGCCTTAACTTCATGTAAGAAGAGGAGAGAGACAAATACAGAGAGAGTGAAACCATGATCCTGCAGTCACTTGTGTGATTAAAGGCATTTCCTGAAGCTTACAGAGTTTAAAGAAAACCTCAACATATCCATGACTAGCTTACAAACTTGATGGCCGGAGTAGGTTTTGAGAAGAGACTTAAAAGAGCAGGTGGTGGTCTGGTGAATGACTCCAGGAAGGGGTTTCCATGGAAGAGGGGCCATTTGAAAGGAGACATCAGGAGTATGTGGGAGGAATGTGAACTGGACACTCAGATGAGGGGAGTAAGGGTGAAGTGAGAGGCGAAGAGTTGGCAAACTTGCCACTTACGTATTGTGAAATCTCTAGTCTTTCTTTTGCTTTGATTCTAGACCCTTTCCTGAAGAGCCTAATTTACAAACCTTTTCAAAGTTTATATAGTGGTGGAAGGGGTTACACCCCTTATGTTTGTTGATAATGCCAGGGCCTCCTGTTTACATCTAACAGCCTTTGATCTAGGTGAGAGTGATGTTCAATGTATTTGAAGGGTAAATGTGTCTCTGTCTTTTTCTTTCCTGGATCAACTTTTTAGGTCTTTGTATGGCAAGTCTTAAGTGCTAAACTAGAGGTAACTCAGCAGGGAATTCTGCTTCTCTTTAAAGGTTCTTTCTTCACGGATGAAGCAAGGTTATAGTGTCCTGCCAGAGATGATCTTGGTTAAAATATCAGTTGGGTTCAGTCCAGGTTTTTATATTCTGCGAGTATGTGTAATGCAGCTTCAGGCAGTTGAGTTGAAAAATATTTGCTCAAATGCCTAACAATGAAATGTAATTCTAGAAGTAGCTGAACTTCGGTAGAAATTGTCGTACTTTGGAAAGTTGTTACTTCAGCAGCGCTGCTTCCTAATGCTCTTTGCCACTTCTTCTGGCACAGCAGCATGACTCCCATAATTTCCTCTCTGAGACGAGGATAGATATTGGCTAATTCTAGTTGGGTCAAAGTTGGCAATGTGACAAGAGGCGCAAGTTCCTCTTCTATATAAAATTCATTAACATTTAAATCATAGAAACTTAGTCATACCCCAGCCACTCAATCCCGGTAGCTGCTCTGTGCACAGAGACGGTCTGCAAGGAGACAGTGAGAGCCCAGGAAGGAATATTCCTTCACCATATTCCTTCACCAGTCTCTATCTTCTGTGTATTTGGCTGTGGAGCTGTAGAAGAGCTATTCTGTGGATACTGCAGTCTCAAGTTCCAGTAGCCTCCTTTGCTTGAGCCCTTCTACAGATGCCGAATAAATGGCATACTGCCGAGTTGCAGATCCATTTCTTTCCTCTCCCCACCCCAAAGCACTTACGTGCACTGGGGCATGGAGCCTGTATGAAGCTGTGCTACGTGTCATGCATGGGATGAGGAATCCCCTGGCATGCGTCTGTGCTGTGCAGTTGAATGACACTGGTTCTGTTGCATCCCCAGAGTTGTTTGTTCTCAAGAGATATGGGTGTGTGTGTCTGTGTGTGTGTCAATATATATACTTGATTTGGCAATTTTTTCAAGTTTGCTCCTGTCCTACTCCCGTCCCTATTAAACCCAACCTTAAATTCATCATTGTTCATGTGCGGAAAAAAGTAAAACTTTATCTGTTTTCCTTTAATTACACTTCACATATTCATGCCTTTTTAGAAGCGCTCCCCTGAGAGCATTTCCTTTAGCACAGAGAATGGCAGCATTTGTGTTCCGTGCATAATTATTAACACCTTCCCAGACTCTGTTCGATTGTTGAAGAGACAATGAAATTTTAGATTTTTGGGGGGTCTTGTTTTCTATAGTATCATAAATGAAAAGGGGTCTCTCTCTTGGTTTGTTTGGTTTTTTTAGCTTTACAGCAGTAACATAATTGCAGAAGTACTATTATTGCAGGCACAGAATTAAGCTGACCAGTACAGACAATTATGAACAATTACTATAGCTTCTTTTTAATGCTCTGAGCCATATTTGTATAAAATTGTTATTCAAAGATGGCTTTGAGTGTGAGCTCTTGGATTCTGGCGCTTGTGCCCTACCACTAACAAACATCCAGGCTAATGCAGGTTCTAAATGCTTTTAAAATGCCTCTGTGCATGTATGTTTTTAAATGTGTCCACACTACAGGCTGTGTCCTCAGGATGAGGAGCAAGTCCCTTGTATATGGTGCATAGATTTTATATATCTATAGTAATGGACTTTCTAGATTTTCATAATCACATCTCCTCCTTATGCTAATGCTTCACGTTGCCAAGGACACTGGGTAGAGCGTGGGATGGCTGGGGGTTGTGTATGGAGGTTTCTTTAATTGTGAAGGGAGGTTTTTGTTTAATATTCTGCTTGCTGATAAAGCACAGTGGTGTAGCTTGTCTGCTTGATCACTAGGGTATAAGGTCCAATCCTGCAGGGTGCTGGTCAAATTATACAAGGAGCTGAGTACCCACAACTGCAATTTGAAGTCAGTGTGTGTTGAAGCCTTTCAGCCCCACCCAGGATCAAGCCCATAACAAACAAAAAGTAGCGTGTGCAGAAAGGAAACTGAAACCTTTCCAGTATTCAGTAATAAACATATTTTATATGCAGGGATATCAGCCGGAAGTTAATATGTCGTAAGTTTCTCTCTCCTCTCCCTCCAAAATCTGTTCTAAAAGGTAGCAAGTGGATAGATACTTTGGCATTAGAACTGATTTCAAATCAAACAAATTTTTACTTATAAAAATGGCTACTCTGCTGCTTGCCCCAACCCCCGAGATTCTTTTATTTGAAACTTGCTAAAGGTGTCTCAATATTAATTTTTCACATGCTCTTTGTTAGTGAGAGAATTTGTGCAGCAGTATTGGATACTGTGGTGTATGATGCTTTAGTCCATAAATGTTTATAAAGGGATTGTTTTGTGCACCACTGAGGAAAAGGGTCTTGATCGGGGTTTCTAAAAGCTGCTGTACTGCAACTAGTAGAGCTGTTTAAAAATGGGAGAAAAAAAATCAACCTTTTTTTGCAGTCAAAAAAATCAAAACTTGGAAAATTTCGATGAGCTCTCATGGCAATAAAGTTTCTTAAATTGAAAACGTTCTCCTAACAAAAATGTTTTGCTAGTAGTACAAAATACCCATCAGTAACATCAGTAACAATTTGCAGCTGTTCAAAATACCAGTTGAAATAATGCCAGTCTCTATGTTGGCAAAGCTTGAAGAAATGAAATAAAAGTAAAAATATCCAGCAGGTCTAGATTTGGTTATGGTGTCTTTAAAAAAAAAAAAAATAAAATAAAAAAAAAAGAGGCAGGGTTGGATGTGTGGACGGGGAGGAGAGGAGAAACCCTGATGTTTTTTAGTATCTGTTAAGTGTTTTGTTTGCAAACCCCTGGCTTGCAATCACTTTCACACTGCATAACCCAAGGAGTTTGCTTTGTTGAGTCCCACACTGTATAGTATGTGTTTAGTGGTAACTTCCTGTGGCACATTTTAACAAGCTTAATTTTTTTAATGGTGGGATGATAAATAAAACAGCTTTAAAAAAAATGTATGTGGCTCTGATCCTGTTCCTATAGACATCAATGGGAATTTTTGCATCAAGACTTTCATGGGAGTGGAGTTGGGGTCATGTCTGATTAATGTGTCCGGTGCACTTCTTGTGTGCTCTCTTTTTGTAACATACTGAGACTTCAATTACAAATAAGCATGTCGTGATCTTGAGAAACATTAGTAATCAGCTTCTCATGGGGAGAAAAAAAAGTAATCGTTAATGAGAAAAAAGCTTCAATAAGTTTGTGATTTCCTGCAGTTGTACTGAAAGGAAATGTTCCCTCTTTATCTTTTGGAGGAAGAGTTGCTGTGTGTACTGAAGGGAAACTGCACATTTGTGCATTTTCTGTTTGTGTGTTTTCTTGTAGCCTTTCTCTACCCCCCTTCCCTGCTGCTGAAGTAATCTGGTTCAGCAGCCAGCAGCAGATCCTGAACGCAGTGAAAAGTGGGAAAGATTATTTTTTGTGGTTGCCTCCTTTTTCCTTTTTCAGGATGCACAGAAGAGAGATGGGGGTGTAACCATCTCTTCACTCCCTCTTGTTTTTATAAATCTGGAGTGCTCTCAGCTGTTATTGTTACGGGTTGGATAGTCACGTATGAACCTTAGAAATGGTGCTCTGAGTATTATTATAATAATTGAGAATGTATAACTTGTGGAGTCATGCTTATGCTCTGTTTTAAACAGGAGCATGGGTGATATAAGTTAGGGTGTCTACATGAGGCTTTTTGCCCCAAACTGTCCACCATTGCTACCAACAGTTCATCTCCACCAATGGTGAAAACAGAAGGAAGGCTAGTGTAGTAAGACTTCCAGGCAACTGCCAGTGGTAAAGCACCCCATCATCTAAGCTTGTTCAGGGTAGGAGTATAAAACAATGACCATGAGCAGCGGGTGCCTTATCTACACTAGTGTTTTCACTCATGAAAACAAAAGTCAGGGTTTCCCCTTACATTTTACCAGTGTAACTGTATCTGTAAGGGCTATGATTTGGTTTTCTGCTTTTGCCAACCAAGCAGTGCAGGTAAAAGCCCTAGTGTAGATACAGTTATACCGGTATCAAGGTGCCTTATGCTTATTTTGGTTCCTGAACTGAACTGAGCTACGCTGGGGTATAAGTGCCTTTTTTCTTAGTGGAGGTGGAGTTTGCTGCTTAACTATATTAGTATAGTTCAAGTGGCAAACTTTTAAGCCTGAATTGGTGGCAACTGTGAAATTATGGGTGAAAAAGCTTAGCAAATACAAGGCTGGAGTGAAGTGAGGGTTCTATGCCTTTAATAATAAATAATTATTAATTAATAAATAATACCTAGCCCTTTTCATCAGTAGGTCTCAAAGTACTTGACAGAGGAGATCATGTCATATCAGTTTCCCCATTTCATAGATGAGGAAACTGAGGCATGCTGAGCCCTGCTCCTTGGCAACCTATGCAGCTTGTAGATTCTTGGCAGCCTGGACTTCTGCAGCCTGTCTGGAATTGGCATTCGCACGGTCCGGTTTCTGGGTCAGGGAACCTTGGAAACGTTTCAAAAAGGTTTTTTAAATAAAATGCCATTTTGTCTTTTCAGAACAAAACTTTGGAATTCCCTTTGTGTAGGAAAAACTTGAAATTTCAGTTTCTTTTCCTTCTGCAACTCTTTTGAAATTTCTGACTTAACTAGAATTCCCATTAGACAGTATCCGGCCCACTCTGCTTAGATGTTCTGAAATATTTAAGCTAGACACACCTTCTCCAGAACACAGACAAAGACTGGCAATCTTCCAGTAGGTGGATGCTTCAGGGATAGGCTTCCCTATAAAGTGGCTGGATCTCTTTGAAAACTTTTGGGGCATAATCCTCCCCCCCCCCCCCCCGATGGGTGGGGGACAGGAAGGAAGGCGAGAATAGCCCTAGAAGTCTGTATTGCACTGGATATAAAGCTCTAGATGTTTTGTGACCATCTGAGTCAGGTTTGCCCCTCAGTCTTGAATTGGGAATGTGTATGGGGTCATCAGCTCCCACTATATGGCCTTATTGTGGTAGAATTTTGGTCTCTCTGGGTATATCCACACTGCACGTGAAGCCCAGGCTCAGACTTAATTTGGAGTCCAAGCCCCTCTTCTGTTCACATGCAAATCAGTTTGACTCAGGTCAGTAAGCGCCAGGACCCAGGTCCTAGGACCCTTCTGACCGGTGGGTTAGGACCTGAGTTATGCTGTGACTTGGGTCCAAGCCCTGTCATTTTACAGTATGGACACAGCTCGAGCTGCAGACTTGAATCAGACCATCTGCACAGTGCAGTATGGACACATCAGCATGGCTGTGAGACTGGGGTCCAGCGAGTGTAAGCCTAGATTTACAGTGCAGTGTGAATGCTCAAATGCAAACTCAGATAACAGAGTCTACAAGCCCATGTCTCACAGACCTGAGGTTACAATGCGGTGTTAATGCCAAGATTTTCAAAACTGATTAGTAATTTTGAAGTGCCCTACCCAAAATATCTTTTAAAAAGTATTTGATTATCAGAGGCTAGGTCCTTGGTGCTTTATGAAAATCAAGCACCTTTTAAAAATGTCTCAAATTGGGCTCCGATAATCATTCTTGAAAATTTTGGCCTAAATACTTCTCTACACATGAATTGGAATCAAAATAACTACGTTGTTTTAATTCACACCTTTAATTCTTTCTGTGTAAATCTGTGTGAATGCTCTTATTTTGGGTTTAGTGTGAGCTCCTTTTTTTGATTATCTGGATTTGGTAAAACACAGACTGAATTTAATTTGATATAAGGTGTTCTTAGTATGAAATAATGTCCACAGATGTGCATGGAAATAGATAAAAGTGTGAATTAAAACCAATCTTAATTTTTGGCTCTAGTTTGTGTATAGTGGAGACCTTACTTCTAATTGGCCGTGTAGTTGGAAAATTCCAAACTTGAAGCTAATAGAGACCAACTCACCCATCCCCTTCTCTTTTAAAAATGTATGTCCTTTTGTGCACTTAAATGAGAGGAAAATACACCTCTGTTAACCCTGAATGAGGGCTGGTGGATTGGTTTAAAAAGTGAGCAAGAGAGTAGATCAGGTTTATTAAAAAGCAAATCAAAGTCCACAGGACAAGTGGGTAGTCAGCTGTGCCTAGTCAGTAGTTTCCATGACAGCATTAAATGGCATTTAGTAATAATGCATGACTAACCTCATTTAGCAGATCCTGGTAGACCAGTGCATGTGAGAATACTCGCATCAGCCAGACTATTCCAGAGCAGACATGTTTGTGTTCTGCTGGAATTGATGTCATCCCAAAAACTTGGTTTGGGCTTTTTCCCTTTCTTGCTCACTGTATCTTTGTGTTTTGCATTTTTTAAAAAATTCATGGGTCGGGGGCAGGGAAGGTTCAGAGACATTAGACATTATAGGTGGTGTTGTTTGCAACAAGCAAAATTTAAGATGCTGTTTTACATTCGTTATCGGTATGCAGATGGGAAGGAATTTATCCTCTTTAATTAGGAGGTTATAACAAGTGTGAATGGAGGCAGAAAGTGGAGGTTTTTTATTCATTTAGATACCTACCGAATGGATGAGGAAAGCAACTTCATTGGAATATGTAATTCTGTTTTCGCTTCTGGAAGTGACAGAAAGATGTGCCAAATCCACTTGGATGTCATACTATATATTTAGTAGAATGCAATTTACAAGATCCCAAATTGTATGGTAAATTTTGGTAGTTCTTCATTGTTTCTGCTTTATGCTCTCTTTTAAACCATTCATTTCTTGGCATTTGATTTTAATTGTACAATATCATGTTATAGATCTGAAATTTTAAAACGCTAAGCATTGCCAACTCACGAGTGACTGTAGATTTTATTCTAGGAGGACAAATGAAAATTCATTAACTTTTTTTTTTTTTAATATCAGTGTCAGTCTTACGAATTTTCAGCATCCTTTTCAAAAACTTTTTTGTTCTGGTGTGTGCTTTTTAATTTACTTCTTTTTTATTTTATGATGTTACCGATAAGAGGCAGTGGTGGAGATGAAATGCGGATTATTTGGTTTTATTTTTATTTACAAAATGCTCTTAATTTCATTTGGCACATTTTTGAAAGACTCATGTTTAATGCACATATGTCAGCACACAGCCCCCTGAGTTGCCCTACAGGCCAGGATTCTCCTGTGCTCTGCTTGAGGTTCATCTACATCAGAGATGGGCAAACTTTTGGCCTGAGGGCCACATCTGGGTATGGAAATTTTGTCTCTGGGGTGGGTTCAGGAATGAGGAATTCAGGGTGTGGGAGGGGACTCTGGGCTGCGGGGTGGGAGGTCCTCTGGCTGGAGGTGTGGGTTTTGGGATGGGGCAGGGAATGAGGGGTTTGAGGTGTAGGAGGGTGCTCTGGGCTGGGATCAAGGGGTGCAGAGGGTAGGATGGAGATCGGGGCTGGGACATGGGACGGACTCAGGAGTGTTGGCTGCAGGCAGCGCTTGCCTCAAGCAGCTCCCAGAAACAGCAGCTTGTCCCCCCACATGTCCGATGTGAAGGCATGGTCAGGCGGTTCTGCGCACTGCCCCGTCCGCAGGTGCCACTCCCGCAAGCTGCACAGGAGGAACCAGAGTGGGGACATGCTGCTGCTTCTGGAAGCTGCAGCAAGCACGTGTGTATGCAGACCGATCCCCGACCCAGTTCCTCGGCTGGCGCATGGGAGTGGGGCAAGCCACGGACTCTCCTCGAGAGCCGGATTAAATTGGCTGGTGGGCCATAGTTTGCCCACTCCAATCTACATGTACCTAAGATCATACCTACAATGCACGTCTGAAGAATTCTCACTTAGCGCCTGATCCAAAGCCCACTGAAGCAGATAAACATATTTCTATTGACATCACTGGGCTTTGTATCAAGCACCTAGTAACAAAGAAGTGAATTAGCCGGTTTATAGTGCTCGGAAGCATAAGCTGATTTGATAGAATTACGTATAAGTAACATCAGAGGATCTACATGCTCTTTGATAACATTTAATGCTTTTTTTGGGTTCAGTTTGTGGGAAGTAACAGAAATGTGATCTATGATCATTCAGCGAAAACAAGCTCCATGTTTTTCTTAGACCTCCTTTCTTAATTTAAAATGATAGATGTTCTTAAGCAGACTGTATGTTTTTATTTCCGTCACACAGCTGAGTCAAGCAGGGAGAGATTTACAGGCTAGTAGTGGTTTTCACATCAATAAAATCACAATTTTTAATGTTCATAGATTTTTAACTAACACTCTTCAACTTCACTTTATTGCTAAAGATGTTTTGTGTGTGTGCGCATGCATGAGCATTTGTTCAGACATGTATATACACTCTCTCTTTCGTATCAGAATAATCAGAACAACCTGCTTACTCTCTAGCCATAACATGCGCCTTGTGTGCCTCTAGCCATCCCACCCGCAGAGCAGACGCATGCAGAACCCAGGTTTGCAATGACAGGACCCAACCTCTCGGTTTGAATAAAGATGCAATCCATGAAAATGTGATCAGCTTTTTTCAACATGTTTTTTCCTAAAGGAAAACTGGCTCATTTTGCATGTGGAAAAATACCCAGGATGTTAACTGAAGCCATCCAAAACATTACAGGCAGACATTTTAAAGGAAGTTTGTCGACATCGTCCAGTTGAGAACATAACTAATGCAGAGAGACTGAAAAGACAGAGTTTAGTTTACTTCTAAAAGCTAAGCAAGCGAGGAGTTAGGGCTTGATTACACTGGCACTTTATAGCGCTATAAAACCTACAGGAGCGCTGTAACTCACTGCCCGTCCAGACTGGCGAGGCATGTAGAGCACTATAAGTCCACAGTTATGCCTGTCCTGGTAATCCTCCCTTCCCAGAGGATTAAGAGCTATAAGGTATTCAGTGCTCCGTATTATCTCTAGTGTGAATGGGTATTAACAATACAACGCTTTGAGTGATCTCTGGAGACGCCTCTAAGCCACTTAAGGCAATTGACATCTCTTCCCTTTGTTTCGAAGTCAGCTGGAGGAATGCCAAAGTATGTTTTCAGGGTTTCTCTTAACTCGGCAAATAAGCAATGCAAATGTTTACAGAATGAGCCTATGTGAAACAGAAGACTAGCAGGCTTTGTATTTCAAAAGGAAATTTGCTGACAGGCTCTCAGCACGAAGAAAATCCACTCTCTCTCCCTCCGCATACACACAACATGTTCCCCCTCACCCCTCTCGTTTGAAAAGCATGTTGCACCCAGCTGAATGCTGGGATAGCTGCCCATAATTCACCACTCCCCGTGCTGCTGCAAGTGCTGCAAATGTGGCCACACTATACTGCTGGCAGGTCTCAGTGTGGACACGCAATAGCACTATCCCTATAGCTGTATACGAGGGCAGGTATAACCAAAACCGCTATAAAGCTGTAAGTGTAACCAAGCCCTTATTTGGGTTTTTACAGATGACTGTCAAAGCCGCCTGGAGGGATGGCAAGATGCCAGCTCTCACAGTTCAGGGCAGCGCACCTGTGTTTTGCCTCTGTGGTCCCTCAAGGGCACCCACTCTAGGCTTCCTGCTCCTCAGCTGTCACCTCTCTTGGGTAGAGACCTGTGTGTCTCTTTCCTGGCTGGGGATTTTCCAGGCTGCATGGTGCTCTGCCTATACTGTGATATTGCCAGCAACCCAGACCACTGAAATAGGTCAGCATTTGCACTTTGCTTTTTCTTGGCAGTTTCGGGTTACCACATAGCTCTTTCTAAGAAGTGGATTTATTCTTAAAGTCAAAGCATTACAGAGAAAACACATTAAAATAATAAAGGAATTTTCATGCACGATGATACGCTTACTGGAGATCATCCCCAGTTCCAACAAGGGCTTTGGTAGAAGTCAATCTTTCATACCCCACAAGTTCATAACTGCCTTAGCTCAGAACTATCCCACCCATACATAGTTCAGTCTTTCCTTTATACAGCTTGGGCCTTTGATCTTGAGACTTTAGGAACATGTAATCAGTAGCCAATGGTTCTCTCCTCAGGGCATAGCTTCAGAAGGCCAGTTTTTGCACAACCAGAGGTAGGGAATTTGCATTCACCTCCCCTAGACATTCCCCAGATAAACCACTCAATACTGTTTGTCTCAAAAGTCCATTCTTATCTGGCACATTGTTCAAGATGGTCCTTTGGAATTAATAACACCTCCAAGGTTCAGATAACATCTTCCCACAATAGGTTACATACAGTCCAGGCCCATAACAATACATTTGCATTTAATACAATGGATTCCAAAGATACTTCAATTTAATCCAGTAAAGTTTGTTAGGGATATTCCAGAAAATTCCTACATCTGTCATGCCAGCTTCCCGTTAACCAAGGGTTGATAGATCCTTGAGTCAGAAACCGAAAGAAACCATATTTTTGGGGGGGACCTCAAGATAATTTGCAGTAAAAACAAATTACTGCAGATAACGAGAGAGAAAAAGAGAGACTTAATAAAGGAGTTCTCTCTCCTTCAGAAGAGCACCTGCAGCAGGCTAGTCCAATAAAGAATACACATCTTAAATCTTCATCTTTTGTTGGACATATTTTCATGCATTAAAATATGGATTGCCAAACAGTTTAGTATGTTAATTGCTGGCATATACTAGCTGAAGGAGGTGGTTGGGAGAGGAATGGGGGATCCCATAAAACATCATCAGAATTCTTACATACCACCACCATCCCCTGGCATTTCCTATCCATCCTATTCCTGTCCATATACATGTTGATAGAGGGCAATATGTGTGTCTTTAAAACTCTTCTAGCAAATATTTTTATTAACTAAATACCCTGAAATGTTTCAAATGCACATCTTACACTTGCTCCATTTTGAGCAATGGCTGTTTCTCATCCTGAATAATGGTGCATAATACCTTTTAATTTTCAAACGGTTCCCTCTCTAAAATAAGGGTAACTGGTATTTTTTTAAATGTTAGGGAGTGATCTATGTAAGGAAGGGGTGGCTTATTCTAAATCTAATAATATTTTGGTTTTTGCCTCTGTATTTTTATACTTTATTCTCTTGGAAACAAGCAAGCAAATAAAATCTGTTATCCTTAAGATAAACCAAGATTTGGCAGATAAGTTGATTTTTTTCCCTCATGTTGTTTAAATTAATATTTTAAACAGTGTTTGCTTTGCATCGACTTCTAGTCTTTTCTACATAAAGTTGTGCCAGCTCAGTGGCCCCTCTCAGGAGAGGCCCGGATCTGAAGCTGGAAAGATGTTGCAGTATCTCTAATTAACATTGGCACATTTTTTTGTAGAGGAAGCTTGCATAACCCCTGTATGCACTTTGCTCTAGCCTGTGCTGTTACTGCCTTCATGAGAATTAGTTCGTCCATAATTGTAAAATACAAAAATCATTATGGTGTTAATTTTTCTTTTTAAAAATGCTTGGAATCCAGTACACCTACAAGAGCAGTCTGGGTTTTCATGACTGTCAGTGCATGCAGATCACAGCAAAGTGGGAGGGGGAAATCATGGTCTTTTTAAAGCTTTTTCCGCACTTACAGTCAAAGAAGCTAAATCTGGTCCCAAGTGAGGAAGCTGATGAATTTTCTATTTCATGCTCATTCCTCAAATGCCCAATGAATGATGAAGGGTCTTGTGCAAGAATTGATAGAACGTGACTGGGAAAGTGAGCTTATACTTATGGGAACAGTGAGAGAAATACTTTGGAAATGTGATATTGGTTTGAGATGGGAGCAGTTCCACGCCCTTGCTTTTACCTACATCTCTTTGTAATGATGGAAGTTGGAACAAAAGCAATTAACACTTCAGGATGTGACTCAATTTACACTTATAGATTCCAAGTCCAGAAGGCATTATAGTCATCTGATCTGATCTCCAGTGTGTTACAAGCCGCAGAACTTCTACAAAATAATTTCTAGAATGCCTCTCTCTGAAGAGAGAGAGAGAGTGTAATTGAAATTTAAGTTCAAAATGTAAATCACTTTCTCTAGCTGGAAAATATTTCTCCCTGGAAAAAAAAGAACAGTATGTTCTCAAGTTGTCTAACATACGAAGTGGGTATTAGCCCACGAAAGCTTATGCTCTAATACTTTAGTTAGTCTTTAAGGTGCCATAGGACTCTTTGTTACTTTAACATACAGTAGACTCTCGATTATCCAGGACTGGGTTAACCAGAAAGTGGATTAATCAGGATGTCAAAAAAAAAAAAAAAAAAAAAAAAGGCGTAACTCGCAGGGCCAACTCTGGCTTTGTTGCCGCCCTAAGCACAAAAAAACCCCCAAAACCCACCAGGGCACAGGGCAGCCAGTGAACCAACACCCCCTCCCCTCCAGTGCAGGGTGGCTGTTGAACCAATCCCACCCACCCATATTTCCTATGGATGGTGATTATCCAGGATTTTATTAACCAGGGTTAATTTTTTCCCGATCATCCTGGATAATCGAGAGTCTACTGTATGATGTTTATAGCTTGGCTGGCTAGGTAACAGAAAATGTTTTCAGCTCCTCAGGCTGTCTAACCTCCCTGAGAGATTATTACCAACATACAGTATGGTATCATGGTAGTTAGCAATATTGTGGTCAGGACAGGGGGCAGGGAGGGCTTGTGAGGTTAAATAGGGGGTTCATAACTGTAGTCTAAAAACATACATGCACCTTGCCTACTTTAGGATTGTAGGCAAAGACTCTCTTATTTAAAGTTATTTAAAGGCATCTAAAGTTAGTTAGGCATCTAAATGCATATTTAGACATCTGGTTAAGTGGTCTGGTTTTAAAAAATACTTAGCACTCAGCATTCATCCTGACTCGAACGGGAGATACAGGCTGCTGAATGTTTTTTAAAAGCAAGGCCACTTATTGTATTAGTATGGGTCTGGGAGCTTAAAGCACCTCTTTTTGACCAGAGTAGGGTTGCAAAGCTTCTACTTAGACAAAACTGAACATCCTCAACCTGCTCCTTATCCGAGGCCCCGCCTCTGCTCACTCCATCCCTGCTTGCTCTCCCCACCCTCCCTCACTCGCTCATTTTCACCAGACTGGCTTAGGGAGCTGGGGTGGGAGGGGGGCAGGAGAGAGGGCTACAGGTGGGGTTGGGCCAGAAGTAAGGAGTTCAGAGTGCAGGAGTGGGCTCTGGGCTGGGGTTGTGATGTGGGGTTATGAGGGGGCTCTGGCTGGTGGTGTAGACTCTGGGGTAGGGCTGGGTATGAGGGATTTGGGGTGTAGGAGGGTGCTCTGGACTGGGACTGAGGGGTTCAGAGAGCGGAAGGGGGATCAAGGTTGGGGCTTAGAGAGGGGTTGGGGCTTAGAGCATGTCCCCCCTTCCACTCCTATCTTCTATGTAAAGGGGTGGCCAGGCAGGATCCCTTTTCTGGATACCTGGTCACCCTAAACCAGAGATCAAAAAGATCTATTGGATTCTATTTTCCTGCCAAGGAATTATATGGTGCCCCCAATACAGGACATTTCTCATATTATACAGATGCACAGTATTGTGAAAAGAACAGGAGTACTTGTGGCACCTTAGAGGCTAACAAATTTATTTAACCATAAGCTTTCGTAAGCTACAGCCCACTTCATCGGATGCATAGAATGGAACATATAGTACGAAGATGTCTATATATCTTGTGTGTGTGTGTATATGAAAATAAAATACATATATATTTTCCTACTATATGTTCCATTCCAGGGGTTGGCAACCTATGGCATGCGTGCCAATTTCCGCTAGCACGCAGGGAGAGCTCAGCCCCCCGCAGCTTTGGGCTTTCCTCCACTGGCGCCTTGCCAGCCGGAGCCTGCCCCACTCAGCTCCCGCTGCTAGCCTGGGTTCCCTACATCCAGGCTAGCAGCAGGAGCTGAGTGGGGCAGGCGGCAGGACCCTGGCTGGCAAGGCACCAGTGGGGGTAACCTCAAAGCAGCGGCGGGCTGAGCGCTCAGCCCGCTGCCATTTTGGGGTTTCCCCTGCAGGCTCCTGCCAGCCTGGGTTCCCTATACCCAGGCTAGTAGTGGGAGCTCAGTGGGGCAGGCAGTGGGACCCCAGTTGGCAGGAGCCTGTGGGGAAATCCCAAAGCAACAGTGGGTTGAGCCGCTCAGCCTGCCCCTGCTCTGGGGTTTCCCCCTGCTGGCCCCTTGCTAGCCAGTGTCCCCACCTGCCCCATTCAGCGTCTTCACCCAGGCTGGCAGCAGCCTGCAGGAAAAACCCCAAAGGGGGCGGACTGACCCCCTCAGCCTGTCCCCTTCTGCCCGAAGCCCCGCCCCTTCTGGACTGGCATGCAAAGCCCTGACTAAATGAAGACTCGGCGCACTATCTCTGAAAGTTTGCCGACCCCTGTTCCATTCTATGCATAAATAAATTCGTTAGCCTCTAAGGTGCCACAAGTACTCCTCTTCTTTTTGCGGATACAGACTAACACTGCTGCTACTATGAAATCTGTCAGTATTGTGGAAGAAGCTCTGTAGTTGAGTGGGAGGCCTGTCCATTCTAAGATCTGATGTTCATGCTATAACTTTTTCCAAAAACAGCCTTTTGACCTCACCATTTTCATATTTGTTCTCAGTTGTGAAGTGACTCTTGCAAAGTTTTCAAAGGAAATATATTAAACCATTTTTACTTACTAGAATGTGGGGGAAATGTTTTGTGCTTTAAAAAAACAAAAAAACCCAACAACCAACCTTTCCAGATAATTCAAATAGTAGCATTCTTAAAACTTTAAATAAAACGAGGAATACTTTGTGGCACCTTAGAGACTAAGCAGTTTATTTCAGCATAAGCTTTTGTTGGCGATAGCCCACTTCATCAGATGCATAGAGTGGAACACACAGAAGTAAGATGTATTTATATACACAGAAAGCTAAAAGAATTGTAAATTACCATACCAATTCTAAGAGGCTGTTTAATTTGGATGGGCCATTATCAGCAGGAGAAAAGAAAATGATCTTTAAAATCAAACAGTGTTTTGTCATCACATTTGTGCAATAAAATGTGTCATGGATTAGCACAGAATTGAGAAAATATCCTAAATCCTGCATGAGTGAACTAACTCCTATGCCAAGACAGGGCTCTGCCTTTCTTTTGAGTATGTCTAAAACTTTTCAATGCTAGGGAAAGGAGGTATGGGGGGGAGTTATCATTGATATTTTAATATTGGGACACTATTGTGGCCTATCATGTCAAGAGGAATGTAATCACTGTGCATGTGCAGTAGGCCGTGAGAAAGGAAGGGTAGAACTCACACAGACTTTCGCTTACAAAAAGTACATACATAGAGCAATGGATTCTTTTATTTTTCAGTAACATTTGTCAACGGAAGCTCAATTACTCCATCTGGTTTTCTATGAAGTCTTTCTTTTGTGGATGCGTCACGGTTCTATAGCAGAACTGATGTAGGCACCAAGAGGTCGATGGACTTCCCTGTTATCTGTGTGTTTGTGAGTGGTGCTAGTCAGTGTTTTCTTGATTCTTAGACCCTGTTGCTTGAATCCTTTCATCAGACTACATGACCTCCCAAATAAACAGCCTGCAAAATAAATATTTCATTGACAATAAAGCATTTAATTTAACATTTACACCTAGTCAAGAGAATGTTGTATGCAGTGTTTTGGTCTGGAAGAAATATAATCCCTTAAAACCAGGGGCTTATAACATGGAGGGTTAGGATTTTAATGAATCAGGTTTGGAGAATTATTGATATGGAAAGGGGAAAAATGGCAATTCTCACGTAGACCTCTGTCTCTGAATTTCAATGGCAGCAAGGTTTCTGACCACACAGCTGACTTTCCTGTAGCCAAGCGTCTTTATAAAGATATTAATTATTTTCTCTCCTTGGTTTATGAGGTCAGGAATAAAATTCTTCAGTGTAACCTGCACACTGACACATCTGGGTGAGCTCTTCCCACACCATGTGCTGACTGTCTTATGTGACTGATACATCGGTCCAATTATCCAATAGATTTTATTATTTTAAACTCAGTTGGCTTGTTGGAAGTGTGGTGTTAGCTGAGGAAACGGTTTTTGCACAGCACAGACCCTTGTTTTGACAGCGCTATGCTGAAGTAAAATGCTAACGAATCCTTTTTCCTTCTCTCTCCAAAAGCTTGTACAATGAGGATAGAAATTTGCTCCGGATCAGAGAGAGAGAGAGACGTAATCAGGAAGCTCTTCAGGAGAGAGAGACATACCTGGAAAATGCCCCCCTCTTTGCAGAACCTTACAAGGTATTGATAATTTATCATATTTCAGAGAGGAGGGGAAAGGAGATGTGACCTTTATGTGTATTATAACGTCTACATGTACAGTAGAACCTTCTCAGTAAGCATCGCAACCCCGAAATGTACACATGGTGTTTTGCATTGCATATTACTAATGTGCTAAGTGGAGAAGCTCTGCTGATGGTGTAGTGGGGAGGGCCAATTTGAGACCTCATGGTTTCTGTGAGCCAGCCAGTGAGCACTTGACTCATTTGGACTACCCATTCATCGCTAAGTACAGCAGGAAACAAGGTAGTTGGTTGGTGATGCTGGGAATTCCTAAAGTCCTGATTGGACTCTCTTCTCACATTGATTAACACTCCTGCAAGCAGTTCGTTTCACAGCAGGGAAACTGTAGGCATGAGTAAGGACTATCTAGGGAAAGGAAAGCAGGCATAACTGTACCCCAAAATTGTGATAAAGTGGTTTCTACTGATTATGCCTTTTCTTGGACCTGAATCTTGGTTATCTTTTTCTAACTCTTGTATTTTCCCTTCTCTACTTTCCTGTTTCAGACAAACAAAGAAGATGAATTGTCCAGTCGAATTCAGAATATGCTGGGTAATTATGAGGAGGTGAAGGAGCTAATCAGCATCAAGTCCCATCAGAGTCTCATAGGGATACCCATGAGCATCGTTCCTCTGATCCACCAGGGAAAGCCTGATCGCCCGTTCTTTCCTGAAAAGACCTCATTCCAGCACAGCACCCGCCACCAGGCCATGGGACCCCCTGGTTTGGCTCCTACCTCTGCTAGTAACTCCATCCGCTACCCAAAGATACAGGCAAGAATGGAACCAGCTGCAAATTTGCACACCAAAAGCCACAGCTTGTCCAGCTGTCAGAGCCAAGGTCCAGAACAGAGACGCGGTGGTCCAGAAAGCCATCATGGTATTCACCACAAGAAAAATGATAGACGGGTTGGTGAAGATGGTGCTGATGAACTGCAAGCCACCCTCTCAGAGCTTACTCCCTTACTGTCCTCTTTGTCTTCTCCAGTGGCACCCCTATCTCCTCTACATTCCAGTCAGCATAGCCATTCCAGGTCACAGAACAACAACAAAAGTCATGGGCAGACTTATAATCCAATGAAATCACCTCAGGACTTTGTGGCAGGATTGCATGATAACGAAACCCGGGACAGTTCAGCCATTAATCTGGCCCAGCCATCTTCTCAGACATTTCCTCCAGCCTTGCCGCCAAAAAACAGTGCAATGCAGCAGAAACCTACTGCGTACGTCAGACCAATGGATGGCCAAGATCAGGCGCCAAATGAGTCACCAGAGCTCAAGCCGCTTCCGGAGCAATACCCTGGACAACCCTATGGGAAAACAGCAGATTTAAAAGCAAATGCCAAGGCCAAACTATCCAAATTAAAAATGCCTTCTGAGCCCATTGAGGTGAGTGAAATTGCTGTGTTTTTTTTTTTTTTGAGCTGGAGTCGCCAGTAGAGTGACTTAAACTGAACACTTAGGGGAGCAGAGCCTGGAGGGAACGAGGCTGCTGGAAGGGTTGGTTGATACGCTCGTTTTGTTATGCAGTGTGAGATCTGAGGTTTGAGAACACCTTGTGGCTGGACGGGGGAAAGATGGTACATTGTTTTTATACACCTCTTAGGCTAGGGCCACACTAGAGAGTGTACGGAGTGCACCAGTGCTCTAAGCCAATGGGAGAGAGCTCTCCTTTTAGCTTAATTACTCTAGTTCTTCCTGAGCAGTGGGGGAGGAGGGGAATAAGACCTCTCACTAACATGGTGCTGTTCACACTGGTGCTTAAATCGGCGTAAGTTATGTCGCTAAGGGGGAGTGGCTAATTCACATCCTGCCGCAACGTAACTTAAACTGCAATGTAACCATCGCCTTAAGTGACTCGTTTTTAAGAGGTATTCACTGATTTGGAGGAGGTTTTCAGCTCTTTAAACCTCAGCTTCGGGTGTGATGGTGCTGCAGTTACTTTTTGTAGTAGAGGCAGGTGGAAAATCATGCTCCCAGGAGGTGAGGTGATGACCATATTTCTTGAGTCACTACATTGGAGATGGCCTGTGTCCCAGGTGGCTGCTGGAGGGGTGGGAAAAGAGTTGTTTACATCCTCCACTACGGAAAAGAAAACTGACTAACCAGCAATTTGACTGTCAGTATTTTATTAACTAAATGTGTAAGCTGAAGTTTCCAAAGCTATCTAAGTGATTAGAATATACAGTTCCTCTGAGCCAGTTTTGAAAAGCTCAGCCATATATTTCCAGGGATGGATTAATGTAAACAAAAAACTCTTCAGATTGTCTGCTTGCCTTTTTTTTTTTCTAACCCTTTTTTTTGGTTCTCTTCTGATACAAACATTCCCTTCCTCATCATTTCTTAGTAAGACATTTTATTGGACTTGGAAAACTTGCAGTTAGACTCAATATTTAAACTGGCCTGTTTTAATTCACACTGCTTTCTTTCTCCTTTTTAACCAGTAACTCTTTTCCAGAATGATACAATTAACCATATAAGATACAGCAGTGTCGAAAATGGACTAAATGCCTGCATAAAATTCATAAATTAAGGCAGTACTAATTACTTGGTCTCCTTTGCCCCAGGCAACAGGGTCGATAAGAAAACAAGTGAGGATTTGGATGCTTCCTGTGAAAGGAATCTCATAACAAAGGAGTGGCAATGTTCTATTTTAATTTTTTAATCCGAAGTTGAAAAACAGGGAGGAGAGAATTTTAGTTTTCTTTTTCTCCTCTTTGTCTTTCTAACTGTCTTGCACAGAAAAGGTTGTCTCATTCCTAGTTCTCTGAATCTGTTTTGGCTGACCACATGAAAGTGTGGTTGATAAGTTGTGTATATTTTGGCTCCTTTGCCTGAGCCACAAAAGTCTTGGGTTTCTTGAATGTGCTGTGGATGAAGTTGTATTTGAAGCTGTCATGGGCAAGATGGGTTTCTAAATGAGAAGAAACTCCTTTGTATGTCTCTTTTGTTCAAAATGTGTTATATCTTTGTAAAACTATTTTATCATGGCGACGATACTCTGCTGCGAAGATTTGCATATTTACTCCCTGACCCAGAGCCAATGAAAGATGAGTTGGGTGTTTTTGGATGTCTCGTGGATGTTTGGTAGCTTTTTTGTAAGTAGCTGTCAGCTCTGAGAGTGTCCTAACGCATGCTCTGGAGATTAATTATCCCACAATATTGTCTGAAGGTCAGTTGGATAATAGAAAACTGAAGTGTTATTTTTCAAATGGCATTTTGCATCAAGAGGGAAAATGATGATTGGGGCCTGGCTTTGATGGAAAGGGATGTTCTAGGGTGTTTTGTTGAATATATGACATGATCTAAGCCCATTTTTTTGTGGGGAAATTAGAGGATACTGATTCTAATGAGCAGTAGTGAAAAGAGACTCAGGCCCAAGATTGCTTGTTTTCTTTTAAGCAACGAATTTCCCATATTGCAAATCTTGTCTTAAAATAAGTAATGCAAAATGGTCAGAGTTTTTCATGTTTCATTTAAACAAATTTCTTGCTGCAGGGTGAGAAGTAAAGCACAGTACTATCTTAATTTCAGTTTCTAAGCATCATGGTTTTGGGTGAGCAGTGGGTTGCTCGTAGCTTTTAAATGTTGGCATTTTACGTAGCTATGAATTTTGGAAGTGCTTATTTTCCTTATTTCTCTCAAATGGCACACCTCTCCTCTCCTCCCAGCCTTTCTTCATTGTTGAAGGGTTTTTTGGCCCTTTCCAATATGTTTACTTTTCTCTTAGTTTTGTCTCCAGTCTTTCTTTTACTTTTTAGCCTCTTACGTCTCTCATGTCTGAGACACAGTGGGCCAACGATATTGTATATTAGCTGAAACTCTGCTTCCTTTTCAGCTTTCTGTGGGCACCTGAGGAGAAGAAGAGACTCTGCTAGTCCAAATACACATTGAAGACAGTGGCTTGCCAGAGAGCTGCAATATAGTATATGCCAACTGGGAAGTAACACAGGAGCTATAGCTGTGTAGGCTCGATGAAAGGGGAATAGAATGTATTCCAGAAATTAGCTCCATAAGAACAAGATCTCATCTCCAATTATGTTTCTAGCCATATTTCATAATCTGATAACATACTCAAACACTTTGCTTCTGCTGAATGACTCAGCTCATCAAATAGCGTAGCTATCTTCAATTTGTAACCTCTGTGAAAAGCTTTGGCAGATGTGTGCATTTGGGATAATGATTCTGTTCAGCCTAGTAAAAAGAGCATGACTTTTAGATCATGAAGACATCTTGTTGTTCCAGCCTAGTCAGTACAACTTAATTTTAGAATGATTTTGGTGTTGATAAAAGGAACTATATCCTTTCACTAGTTAGGCCTGGAGAGACTCGGAGCAGTGGAAATAAACAGTGGGATGGCATTCCTTAGAAGCTCTCTAGATATACTCTAATTGTCGGAGTTAGGGTTTATCTGCGCTGGCACTTTGTCAGCAAAACTTTTGTCATTCAGAGGTGTAAAAACCTCCCCCCACCCACCCAAATGCACAAGTTTAATTGATGTGAACAGCGCTTTGTCGACAAAGCTGCTGCCACTCACGGAGGCTGAAAGTTTTTTGTCTGTGGGAGGAGACCCCTCTCCTGCTGTCAAACAGCAGCTACATTGTGCGGTTTTTCGCAGCACAGCTGTAGGAGCACAGCTATGTTGCTAAAAGCAAGGTAGTATAGCCATAGTGTCTTTTTAAACAAAACTTCTACCTGAGTGCTGTGGCGTAAGGCTAAAAGATTTTGACAGGAAACAGAGGTTAGTTATCCTTTTCAGGAGAGCTACCGTACATGTCCTCGTTATTAGTAAAGCAGAGAATGGGAAATGAAATGAAAATCTATTCTAGGAGCTGCTGGATGTCTCTCCTTCTGTTTCACACAATGCTGAAGTGTCAATCGGACATGACCTGGTGGAATTTGATTTATTCCCCCTCCTCTCCTGCCTGCTGCCCATTTGTGGCATGTTTTTATGATTTTTTTAAAGTTGTTCAGCCCCAATTATGTTTGATAGTCACAATCCAAATCCATTTTTTTCCCCGTGGTCTCTCAACATCATTTGAGAGATTTCCTCTACCAAATGGCTCTCAGCTAATTGAATTTCCAAGGCTTGCATGTCACCTGCAGCTGCGAATTAATTGTTGACAGCTTCTGCTCATGGCAACACTGACAAGTTAAGCCTTTGAGTTTGAATTAGACAAGCAGCTTCACCGGAACGTGAATTAATCCACAGTGCATGTGAGAGAAAACTGCACAAACTGCACAGCTCTTCCTCTCTCACCCTGTTCTCCCCTTTCAAATGTACCTTTTCTTTTTAAAGGGGCACTTACTGTACATTGAGAACTCTAAAAATAGACCATCAATGAAACGGAAATCTGTTTGCCACCTACAAGTATTTCACATTCTCTGTTCAGTTCATAATTTTGGGACAATTAAGGTCACTCTCCCTCATAGCCCATTTTCCCTTCCTGTTTTATTCCTGCAAGGAAATCAGTGTCTAACATAAACCACCATCACAGTAATTCCCAAAGTAACAGACTGCCATGTTGTAGATGGGATTGATATTGCAGGCCCAAGCAGTTGTGAAGCTGGGTTATGAGAGAGATTATAAATCTTAAGTGACTGTAAAGGGGAAAGTGATTGGCAAAATATGTAACTTTTGCTCTCCAGGGTTTTGTTTTATTTTTGTTTTTTCCTGGCTGAGTTTTTAGAATGTGAGAGGGCTCTCTGTGTGTCTGCTGTAATGGAGTCTTGTCAGGGCTGTCTCTTCCCACCATGCTTCCAAAACACATTTCATATTATTTACTTTTCTGGTTAACCCTGTGCTAGCAGCAGGCACAATGTGAACAAAATGACCTCTGCTGGGATTACTCAGATTGGCCATTACTCAGACCAGAATATTAGTCATTAGCCATATTCACCTCTGCAATGGGTTTCCAACGGGTTCCTATTCAAAACTCAATCGTCACATATTCAGTGATAGTGACTAAATGTGTAGAAGAAAGTCTTGAGTTGGGGTGTCTAAAGAATTAATCCTCACCTCCTGTATCCAGTGGGAAGTGCGTGCTTGGAAAGCACTAGCACAGCCAAAGGTTTATTGCCCAGAATGTCCACTGCCTTGCACCTTGTATAATCAGAGAGAGCCCAAAGTAGGTGTCATGTACTGACAAATCAGAATGTACTCTGAACAGGTGTAAATAACTGCACAAGGTGCAGGACAGTGCAGAGCAGATTGATTTTAAATCAGCAAGTAGGAAACTTGGATTAAAATCTTTGATTTTAATCTTGTTTGCATTTTTACTTTTTATTGTCCTACATAAAGTTTAATTCTTATTAGGTGGTAGCCATTCAAACATGTTGATTTATAACTAAATATAGCCTTTACAATAAATTGGCTGTTTCTTTTTGCTAAGCAGGTGGGTATGCTATATCTGTACTCATTTATTAAGTAATTATAGAGTTTAATTTACATTTTTTCAGATTCTTAATTTTTACTATAAGAAAATGGTGAATGATGCATTTCTTATTAGGAGATGATTAGTCTTTTTTCTTGTGATTTGTGTCCGGCTCTGTTTGGATGGAAAATCAAATTCAATTAAAAATGCACAAAAACAGCCTTGTAAAAAATTTTATTGGTTAAATAAAATTAGCTTAAATGTGGTATATACATAAGAAAGTGATAAACATATTTTGGACTTACTTCCTGTGTTTAATAAATCAGTTTTATTTGTGGTTAGTGAATTGAACTACTTGTTTCTAGTCACCATGTTCTTCAGGATTTTAGCACTGGCAGCTGTTGCCCTTTCACACCCAGCTTTTATTCTTAGGGTATGTCTACACTACGAAATTAGTTCGAATTTATAGAAGTCAATTTTTCTGAACAGGGTGTATACATTCGATTGTGTGTGTACCCACTAAACACACTAAGTTGGCGGAGTGCATTCACACTATCGAGGCAAGCATCAACTCTCGGAGCGGTGCACTGTGGATAGCTATCCCGCAGTTCCGCAGTATCCACTGCCCATTGGAATACTGGGTTTAGCTCCCAGGGCATGATGGGGCAAAAACAGTCTTGTGGGTTTTCCTGGACGCATCTCGTCAGTCACTCCTCCCTCTGTGAAAGCAATGGCAGACAATTGTTTCACGCCTTTTTTTCCGTGCAAATGCAATACTGTTTTCAGCAGATGGTGTAGTATGACTGCTAACCATCGTCATCTACCCACCGCTTCCACTGCAACTCTGCTCTCCTAGTGCCATGAATCCACTTCGCAGCTCCTCTCGTCGTTCTGAATAAATTTCTATTCTCGTGGCATCCACCACTTCCGCTGACCCTCTGCTGTCCTGCTCTTGCCTTGATAGCGAATTTCTGCAGGTTGTCTGTCATGGGCTCCCTGGAATGGGTATTCTTCCTCAGAAAATGTGCGCGGTGCTAACCGTCGTCATCACCGCTTCTGCTGCAACTCTGCTCTCCTGCAGATGCTACCCACATCGGGTGGCTAGTATCAGGGAAGATCCCTCTTAGCCAAATGCAAACAGCTCAGCATGAACAGGCCTCCACCCTCCGCGTGGCAAAGGCTTTTGGAATACCTCCAGGAGAGCTTTATGGAGATGTCCCTGGAGGATTTCCACTCCGTTCCCAGACATGTTAACAGACTTTTCCAGTAGCTGTACTGGCCGCGAATGCATCCCAAGTCTTCAGGGCAAATTAAACATTAAACATGCTTGCTTTTAAACCCTGTATTATATTTACAAAGGTACATGCACCAGAGGTACCTTGTCCGGGAGTCCGCCTTGGGAAGGCACTTGCCTGCTGAACAGATTCTTCTCCCCATACAGCGATCAGCTCCAGTACCTCCCATTTGGTCCGTGCTGGAGCTCTTTTGTGATTCTGGGACTCTATGGTTGCCTGTACTGATGAGCTCGCCACTCTGGCCAAACAGGAAATGAAATTCAAAAGTTCTTGGGGCTTTTCCTGTGTACCTGGCTAGTACATCTGAGTTGAGAGTGCTGTCCAGAGCAGTCACAATGGAGCACTCTGGGATAGCTCCCGGAGGCCAATACCGTCTAATTGCGTCCACAGCAACTCAAATTCAGAACAGCAATGCTGATTTTTGCCGCTTCTCCCCTTGCCAGGGTGGAGTACAGAAACCAGTTTAAACAGCCCTTGAAGTCGACAAAATCGGGTTGGTTGTGTGGACGGATCTAGTTTTATTTCGATATAATGCAGCTAAATTCAACATAATTGCGTACTGTAGACCAGGCCTTAGAATGGAAGAGGAAAACAAGGTTTCCTACTTTTTTAGTTCTCAAGTGGTTTCTTTACTTTCAGTGAACTGTTCCTTGAACTTAACTAGGTGAATAAATGGAAATGTAAAAAATATTCTCTGCACTGGCAGAAGAGGCACTTGCCATCAAAAGTTAATTGAGCACTTCAGCAAACTCTGGTTCCAGGTGCTTAGCCATGATTTCCACCAGTTCAGTGGTTTGACTGCCTTTAAAATGTTGGCTGCAAATATGTATTGCTTAACATTTTTATTTAATTTTTTTAATAAATTAGAATAATTTTAGGCCTTAACATAAATTGCCATTATTTCAAATTTATTTTTAAATGTTTGGTGTTTTTTTAAAAAAACACCCTGTATTTATTCACCCTGGGAGACTGGTAGAATCAAGCCCCTATTGTGACAGTATAGAGTAAATAAAATAGGATTCCAAAACCAAAAATCTTCAACTGGTTTTAAAGGAAAGTTACTCTAATAGTGTGTCTATCTACCACATCACTTACAAAACCCAAGCAGTAGATAACCACTTTTGGCATGCCTCTGGAGTGGTAACTTCCGTATACATTTGCCAAGCTACTTAAAGTTATAAACCTGGCAGGGGGACTGGAGGAGGTTCCAGCATTAACTTGACCTTGAATAACATTTTAATTTGGAAACGAAACTTTGTCAAAGAGATCCTGTCCAAATGTGTGCACTGGACCAAACTGACCTTTTTAACAACAAGTCATTTATTTTTAACTGAGTAGATGAGAAAGCTTACGCCGCTTTTTTTTCCAAATGGAGGAGGAGGGCAAAAAAACCCCCCAGTGATTGTTTTGAAGTGTAATAACTCAAAAAATGGTTTGCCAATTAACTGGGAACTTTCCGTATAAATCTCCCTCTTCCCGAAGGTCAAGCACAAGCAGTTGCAAGCCAAAATAAATAGCTTTGCAAAAACGTGAAGATGATGGGTTGTTTTGGGGGTTTACAGTAAATGTGAAAAAATATGTTTTGGAAATGGAAGTTTGATGGAAATTTTCACCCTTCACTGTTGATTCAGTATTGCAGTTTAAATTGTATTATAGAATTTTGAAAAACAAATGTGCATAATATACTTTTTTTGTCATAAACTGCAGTGGCTTTAGTTGCAGAAAATTGAGTGCAGTTACTAATATTGTTGGTGACTACCTAAAAATCCCATGAACGATGTGTATGGGAGATGGGAAATTCTCTCCAAACAGGTTTCAGAGTGGTAGCTGTGTTAGTCTGTATCAGCAAAAATAACGAGGAGTCCTTGTGGCACCTTAGAGACTAATAAATTTATTTTGGGCCTAAGCTTTTGTGGGCTAAAACCCACTTCATCAGATCCATGGAGTGGAAAATACAGTAAGCAGTACACCTCTACCCCGATATAACGTGAATTTGGATATAACACGGTAAAGCAGCTCTCTGGGGAGTGGGGCTTCTTTACCTCATTATATCGAAATTCGAGTTACCGCAACTGGCTTTGCTACATCCTGCCTTACTTGCTGCAGTCCGCCGACCCTAGTGCGCCGCGGCTCCGTTCTCCCCACCCCACACACACACAGTCTTTATTCAGGCCTAATGTGATGCTATCCAGTTTGCAAATTAATTCCAGTTCTGCAGTTTCTCACTGAAGTCTGTTTTTGAATTTTTGTTGTTGAAGAATTCCCATTTTTAAGTCTGCTGAGTGTCCAGGGAAATTGAAGTGTTCTACTGGTTTTTGAATGTTACAATACATGTCTGATTTATGTCCATTTATTCTTTTGCATGGAGACTGTCCGGTTTGGCCAATGTACTAGCAGAGAGGCATTGCTGGCGCATGATGGCATGTATCATATGGGTAGATGTGCAGGTGAACGAGCCCCGGATGGTGTGGTTGATGTGATTAAGTCTTATGATGGTGTTCCTTGAATAGATATGCGGACAGAGTTGATAGTGGGGTTTGTTGCAGGGATTGGTTCCTGGGTTAGTGTTTTCATTGTGTGGTGTGTTGCTGGTGAGTATTTGCTTCAGGTTGCGGGGCTCTTTGTAAGCATGGACTACCCTGTCTCCTAAGGTCTGTGAGAGTGAGGTATTGTCGTTCAGGATAGGTTGTAGATCCTTGAGGATGTTCTGGAGAATTTTTAGTAGGGGGCTGCAGGTGATGGCTAGTGGCATTCTGTTACTTGCTTTGTTGGGCTGGGCCTGCAGTAGGTGACTTCTCTCCAAACTATGGAGAGACATCTTCAGGTTTTGTTACTGTTCATGTCTGTATCAGGTGATGGTGGCTGGTGTGAGAAATATTCGCCAAACAGAAATAAAAGGCCATATACTTACTTCAAAGAAGTTCAGACAGACCTTCTCAGTGTAGAAATTTTTTATTAAAGTTAATGTTTAAAATCAACTTTACACAAGTTAAGAAGGAAGGTTCTGTCCATCTGGGGTCGGGCTTGGGTTATGGAGGATTGCAAGTATCGGTTACAAGATTCATGAGGTACATACATAGCACATAACCAGCACAGATCCAGATTGGGGTGTGGGAGTTTTTTAAAGGTCAGTGAATTAGAGGGCTTGAGTACGCCACCCATGGAATGTATTCAGAGTCCAAGTCACTATTGGTGTAGACAATAAGTATATGGGTGGAGTGCGTCCCTTGGTTCTTCAGGGAAGGGAGGAAGTGGGTTATTTTCCCTGGTCAGAGGTCTCCGTCACTGGATCTGGTATGGATAGTGGCCCATGATGTGTTCTGTGTAGCTGTCTCTGGACCATCTGATGGTGTCGAACACCATGAGCTGTCTCATGAGCCAGGTGTAATGTCAACAGACTCCACACGCTATCAGCACCAGCTCATTGTGGGGGTCCCACGCACCAGTGCTCCGATGACCAGGGTGTGGATCTGGACTTCATAACATGGGCTCTCCCGGTGTCGTCTAGCAGAGTGTACTTCAGCCCCTTCCGTGCTTAGGCCTAGTGGAAGGCTGGTGACCTGTTTTCAAATGCAGTTTCAAACAGGGTGACCTGTTTTCAAACTGTGATGTCTACCATGAGGGCCACCTTCTTTTCTGCTTCGCTCGTGACGATTTTGGGTTGCAGTCGGCTGTCTGTCCTGGGGATGACGGAGATCTTCCCCAAGGACGCCGGGATGGCATTCACCAAAAAAATAGTACATGAAAAGATATCCTGGGTGATGTGTACTCACAAATAAAACACTGTTTTGATCAGTTATTTTTATTCAGCATGGTTTGAAGCAGAAACATATTACAATAGCTAACTAAAAGCATTTCAGATTGCTCATGTAACTGTTGCTAATGTGGAATATGACTACTATGAAGGAAAAAAAATGTAATTCAGAAACCAGCAGGAAAGCCTGAACAAGGCCAGAAACAGATGACAGCCAAGCGTTCCAACAAGGCAACTTCAAAGCAAACACTGAAAGCAGCGAGAGGTGGCAGACGATATGCATGTTAATGAATTCTAAACAATACCCAGCAACCCGACAGCATATTCCTGTTTCAAAAGTAAAAACAGACATTATCTCAGAAGAGGAGGTGAAAGTAGCCCCTACCTGCTTGTCTGCACCTCATCTCCAAGCTCTCTCATTCTGGACCTTTTAACTGTAAGGAAAACAAGGCTCCTCTTCTTTAAATTTGTAACCCACTTATCAAAATTTACCACCCTGTGCCCAAACATTCATGTGGTACTCCATATTGGACAGACCACTGCCAGATTATTATGACAAAGAAGCTGTATGGTTGTTACGTGAAAAGCTGATATTTCAAAATGAGACTTTTTTTTTTCTTCTGGCAAAAATATTTACAAATTTTTATATGGATCAGGTTTTTGAATATTATTGCTAGTTTGAAAGAAAGCTAAGGCTACTTCAGGGCATCAAGGGAGGGAGAAAACTTTCTGCGTTTGTGCAACAAGCTACTGGTGTTAATCTACTTTGGTTTTCTGAAAGGTTCCTGAAGGATTCATTCTCCAGCTGAATCCCAAAGCCTGTGGTATCTTACACCATTTTAATCTAAAGTAAGACAGAAAAAAGAAGGATAAACATACTGTGACAAAGCTCTGTCCTTATCTTCGTGGATCCTGCGTTTCCTGGCGGATTTTTACTAGCCTTAGCGGCTCACTGTGACCCTTCACGGAGCCCTTCTCTCTCTGGACACAAGTTGAGTCATTTTCATCACAAACCAGTGAGGAGAAGCTATCCTTCCTGGCACAGTCTCTATTGTCTCCCAATCTCAGAGACTAATTAGGGGAGGCAGAAAGGGGGGAGCCCAGGCCCGCCCTCTACTCTGGGCTCCAGCCCAGGGACCCTAATAGTATCAGCTAAGATGGCTGATCTTTTATCCACAAAACACAATACAATTCCCTGGGCTACTTCCCCACAGCAGTCACTGCTTCTTCAAACTCCACTTCACCCTTACCTCAGGGCCTCCTTCCTTCTGGATGATATGTTGTCCACCACTCAGTCTCACCAACAGCATAACTTCCTTCCACAGCTCCTGACACCCACAGCCCACCTGACTAACTGGGAGGTTTTTATCTGGTTTCAGCCAGTCCCTGATTGGCTTCAGGTGTCCCAATCAGGCTAGCTGTTTCTACTCCTTTCTAGAAGGTTCTTAATTGGCCCCAGGTATCTTGATTGGCCTGGAGTAGCCTTTGTTTGGCTATCCAGGGAACAGGGACCTGCACACCCTGAGACTAATGTACCTGCCTTCCAGCACTCTCCTATATCCTTCTGGTCTGACTCCGTCACAATACTCAATTGAAATTATAAATCAGGGTTTGTTTGTTTGATTTTTTTTTTAAACAAACCAGTAGGGGGCAGTTGAAAATACCGACTTTGCAAGGTGGACCATACAATTGAGTGACCGTCAACTGGCAGGGGAACAGGAAGCTCAAACTTATGAGAAGGTCGATCCCAAGTAACAAAAACTACTATTCTCTCCCAAGAAGTATTTTTTCCATTGATAAGAGTAAATGTTAGATTTTTACAACACAGTATTTGCTAACCGTACATCAGCACTTCCATTATAAACCTCTATTAACAACTAAGATGGAATTTTTATGACGGGTTTTATATTGGGGCATTATATTGTTTAAAACTGGAATTAAACTTTTTTTTTCAAAAAAGGAAAAGTTATAATTATGTTGTATGTTGTGTATATATGATTTAGTTCCTCTCTGATACTAGACTTCCTGTACTCTTGTAGTTAACACATGGCTCATTTTAAAAACTAAATCTTGGTATGTATTATAATAGGGACTAATTGTCAAATTTTTGTTTAAAAAAAAATTTAGGGCCAAATTCTTCCAAGACCTTCTTATCAGGTGCTATGCTTACTGTTATGCGTGGTCCCCTTGATGTAACTCCGACTACTTACCACAGTATTTGTAGGCTCATGCTATTAATTTGTGTGAGAGTGTCGGGGGAGGGGGTTGGTGAATTTAAAAAAGCCCACTTTGCCAAAAAATAAATCCTTTTAGTTTTGTTTTTTTTAAAATATTTCCTGTACATACATCACATGAAGTGGCATCCTCCTGCCGGCATTCCATCCTATTAACTAAATTTTATTAGTCTGGCTCCATGTGGTTAATAAAAAAAACACACCTCACCCCTCAAATTTAAATCAGAGCCATCTAAATGGTCTTAAATCTTCCTCCAATTGGGGGAGGAGAACCTACCTCCAACAACTTCCCCCGCCCCAACAAATACATAAAGAAATGCAGTTCAGAACCTGTCAAACAATAAGGCTGAGACCGGGGTTGGGTAAGGATGGGCCAAATTAAATTCAGTCAAGGATGAAATGTATTCTCCCTCCTCCTTCCCAAAATACCAAGACACAAGGAAGAATCCTTGTAATGTCTCTCTTCTCAGGCACTTTTGTTTCTAGGTGATGAGAGCATATCTTACCATTTTACCCTTCACTCTGAAATGCCATCCCTTTTTTTAAATGTTTGGTTGGGTTTGCTATTTATTTTGCAGTAGTGCTCAGAAGCTGTAATCAGGATTGGTCCTTGTTGCTGCAAGGACTTGACAAACATATATGAAGTCAATTCATGTGCTAAATGGCAGGTATATATAAAAATGCAGAAGCTATTGCTTGTAAAAAAAAATAAACAGATGTTGTGTTCCCTTTATTTCATCCTAAAGAATTGATGCCAGTTCCAGTGAAATAGTGAATTAGGATTAAAAAAAAAAAAAGACTTTAGCCAAAGCATGCAGGTGTAAATGTGTAAACACAAAAAGCTACTTGTTATGTGATTTAGCAGGTGATTCCCACTGGACGTGACGGTTTTCTGCTCTGTACCTTTCCTCTAGACAGAGCCACTGGTTTTATACATGATGGAAATAAAATTAATAACAAAATACCAGAGCAGCCATTAAGTCTTACATGATACGTCGTCAACCAGCTTGTTTCGTAGGTTTGAAAACTCTCCACACGGTCCTTTGGCAGTTTTGACTTGTGCAAAGGGACAGATGTTGCCAATTTCAAACGTACGGGGAAAGGCAAATATTGCTAAGCAACCATGCACTTGAGAGAGCGTTTTTAGGAGAGGAGCCAAGGGAGTTATGCCTGGGAGCGCTCTCGGCTTCTCATGGCTCAGTGCAAGGGAAGAGATTAAAAGTTCTTTCCTGTCAGGGCTACCACTGCAGCCGCCAGCACAAAAGACACTAACCTATTGACACTGATTAGGGTTGACAAGGGAATGTATGAAAACAGGAAATCTATCCTGTCATGTAGGAAGGCAGTAAGACATGTTCACAGAGGTAAGTGCACCACACAAACATGATTTGGTATTAAGCTGCCTCTTCTAAAGCAACTTAAGGTGTTTACTAGCGGTGGAGGGGAGAGGGAGGGAAGGAACCAGGGCAGATTGCGGAGTGGGAGGCCTTGGCTGCAATTTTTTTTTCCGTTTGTCTATAAATAGACAAGTGAAGGACTTGTGGTTTGTTTGGGGGTTTTTACAGCCTTTTATTTAATGGCTTTTTCATTGAAAAAGGGATTCAAGTGAACTTATGGAGCTATCAAAGGACAAAAGAGCTCCTAAACAAGACAGGCTTTAATGGCATAGGTATAGCGGTGCCCCTCCCCTTTCCCCTCCCTTGCACACACTTGATAGATAATTGGCAGGTCATGCCTGTTTCTTTTCTTTAATTGTCTTGGATTCCATTGGAGATGTTTCTTGAGAGGTTGAGTATGACTATGCTTGTAACTGTGTGGGAGAAGGTATGTCTGGTGTCTAAATACAGCTCCATATTTTTAGGAAAACTGCAGAATGTTTGAATTTTGAAATTTTTCCCTTTTGTACATCAAAATTGCACCTTCCCTGGATAACTTTTATTTAACTGTCATCTACATTCCTGAAACTTCTAGTTAAGGGGGCGTGGGTATTTTTTTTTAATTAATGTATTAAAAGATAAATGCTTAACAGGCTTTATATTTTGTTTTTTTGTGGTAAATGGCTGCCAGTTAGCCACATTTCAGGTGACACTTTGTGGACCAAAGATGCTATAAATAAATTATATGTAAAAATAGTACTGCAGGTAATAATTGTTTTGTGGAACTTTTGTTTTTTCGTTTAAAACATCTACTGTGGTCCTGATTCTGATCCCATTCTCCTTAGTAGAGGGCAAGGCACAGGGAAAACATTGCTACCATAAGCCACTGGAAACATGGTTGTTGCCCTGGATTTTGGTAAAAGTTTTCAGGATGTTAAGGTGGTAAAGAGGAAAGACAGGATGTGTACTGCTGTTGTAAAATACACATACCGCTAAGCTGATTCATGTAGTTTGCCTGTGGGGCTCAAGACTCTGCAAGAGGCCACAGTCAATGCTACAAGCAGATTTTAAATTAACTGTGGTGGTGGTAATACTTATAGTGATACATTATAACTAAATTTACCTATTCCAAGGTATCAGCTGATCATTGCAAGGGGTCGGAAAGGAATTTTTCCTCCCATGCACCCCATCGAATGTCTGGCCAGATGCATCATGGGGATTTGTCTTCCTCTGGAGTCTCACAGATTGGCCATTTCCAGAGTTGGAGGTCCAGTGATCTCATGTATTATAGCAAATCCTGTGCTTCCCATAGCCCTGGTTGCTGCCGTCCTATAGTTTTGACACTTGGACATACCCGGAGATATAGTTCTGAAATAATGTGCAGAACACTTGCTCACAATAGGAAAGATTCTTGCCTTAAATCACTTCCCGCTGTTCACTCGTTTATTTTTCCACTTAGTTATGCATTTTATTTTTCTTAGACAAGTTAAATAGCATTTTTTATTATCTGATTATTCCATACCTTTTAAATTGCACAGCATTACATTTGAGACACTGGTGAAATTTAAGTACTAATGGCTCTAGGTGTTCTCTTTTGTAACCACTACTTTCTGACCTTCCCAAAGGAAGCTTTTGACTTGCTCATTTCTATAATAATACTGGATGTTTGTGAATGATATTTTTTAGGAGTTGGATATTGTAATTACCACGTTGGAATGATTTTCTTCATTTTACAACCTTTACCCTTTATTTACAGTGCACCAATATTTTTCTTTCATTAGCTGTACTGACAGTGCTTCATATCATTGCGAAACTAGTACAAATCTTTATAACCTTTGTTAGGGACTTGGGTGCTCTTTTGCATGCATACAGGTGTAGCAAGTGCTGTTGAGCATGACCTTGGCAGTACATCATGACATGATTTTTGGTACTGGGAACATGTTGCACCCCAAACAAAATGCAGTGGTGAACTTTCTAGTGGTTTAAGCAGTTCAAAAAGGCTAGAGACTTTGGACAAAGTCATACGTGGTTCCTTTGCATACAGCTAAGCACAAAGAAAATAGACTAGTCACAATAGTACCTAGGTGTTTAACAATACTTTTTCTTTCTCTTTACAATGAGACGAACCACTCCTTCCCACCAGTAAATCTAGGAAAAATCTTATGTTTGCTTTGGCTACTGAGAGAAGGTAGAACAATAACTTTCAGTTTAGGAGCTAATTTTTACATGATTTGCCAACTGTAATGATTAGATAATGATACTCCACCCTGACATGGAGTGTTATTCAGCAATGCCAATATAATCTCCAGTTTAGGTGGTTTAGAGATGAATTATTCAGATGTGCATTTTGCTTAATTAGAGGATAAAAGTAATTGTCATTGTAGTTCTCACTGACAGTCACTAGAGCTAGGGTGACCAAATGTCCTGATTTTATAAGGACAGTCCCGATTTTTGGAGCTTTTTCTTACATAGGCACCTCTTACCCCTCACCTCCTGTCCCGATTTTTCACACTTGCTATCTGGTCATCCTAACTAGAGCTGAAGTTTAAGATATAATTTCAGTTCACTTCCCATTGTTCATTGCTCATAGCTGGGGCCGTATGTCTAGTGCAATTGTATAGCCATGTCAGCTGTCACTTAATTATTGATTTGCTTGCATAATGGTAGTGTCTGTAAGCCCTATCTGAGATCTGGCCTTCATTATGCTGGGTGCTATATAAGGTATGAGATGGTCAATGCCACGAAGAGCTTACAATCTAAATAGACAGGACAAAAATGGGAGTAAGGAAGTATTATTACATTTGTTGGAAATGGAGAACTGAGGCACAGAGAGATTAAGTAACTTGACCAAGGACCCACAAAAAGTCTTTAGCAGAACTGGGAACAATTCCTGGTTCTGCTGAGTCCCAGACTAGTATCTTAACCACGTGATCTTTCTTCCCATCTGACGGAATGATGTTGCTTCTCTTGGAATTTGCCAGTGTACTTCAGAATCTAATAGCTTTAATTTAGTATTACTATGTGTCTAACCCTTGTGGTTGCAAAGAAAACCTTCAGTATGTGAAAGGTGGGTAGATAAAGGAAGACTGCTGGAAAAGATTGCTCTGAGAGAAGTGAAAACTGGTCTTTTGGTCCCAGTGGAGTGCTAACTCTTGAACATAGTAACATGTTACATGCCATCATTGCTGTGGAATGGCAAACAGTGGGAGAGTATGGAGTGGGAAAAGTAATAACTGTCAGGGTACGAAACAAGAAATCCAAATCTCCTTCTTTGGCCTAGGTTTAAAATTGCTTTTGCCCTTGTTTGGAAGAGGAGGAGCTCCTTTTTCAGATCTCAGAAACGTTATCTCTTGGGTGTCAGAAAACAAAGCATACTTGCTTTCCTGTGTTTCAAATAACTCAGCTGTCACCACCCATGTAGCTGCCCAAACTGCTCCAAACTCTTGACAACTTTTCCAATGTTGCCAAGGAGTGGCCATGTTAGTCCATATCCACAAAACCAATGAGGAACCCAGTGACACCTTGACTCATTGTTTTTACAATGTTGGTAATTGATTCATACTAGAACCTGCAGCACATTGAAAATGGAGAAGTGTTATAATGAATTGAAATTAGTATCACAGTATATATCGAGGAATATTGTGCTGGACTAGGCTAGGGGAAAAGATTTTTAGGGAGCAGTGCTACTTAATTCAGAAGTCTCCGCTACATTGTTTTGGTCAAATGTGTAATGTAGAGAACATTGCACAGCAAATTCATTTGGTACGACATCATCTTTTGGTCTTCCACTCAGATTTTTGTAACATTTTGTGTGTGCAAACCTGACTCAGCTGTTTTTGCTGTTTATAGATGTGGAAAACCATTTTTTCTCCATATTTTTCCATTTAAATTTTTACTACATAATTCAGAGCTACAAACTTTGAACTTGGTTTATTTGTAGTAATCTTTATTGAGAGAGAAGGAAAAAAAATTAAAATTCAATTCATTATTTCTAAAGGTATGAGCACTTAAAATTGGCAAAGATGTACATTACATTTTCCCCCCGAGTTGCTTACATTTAGAATGGACTGTGGTGATTTAGCAGCACTTATTCTTTTTCAAAATAACTAAAAAATAAAATTGCTTTTAAAACCTCAGGGAAATTAAAGTCCCAGTTCAACAAAGTATTTATGCCTGTGCTTAAGTGTTCACTGAAATAAGGACCTAAATGCAAACACTTGTTTTAATGCAGCTTTGAAGTTTGGAAATAAAGCACTGAAGTCAGAAAATTTGAAGTTAGGGCATCCCTGGTCATGCTATCCCTGAGATGTAGTACATATTAAATACTCTCTATTCCTTGTTAAATACAAACCTGGATATGTTTGCCGCTTGTTTTAAAAACTGTATAATAAAGTATAGAATGTGTGGTCTGGGGCTTTAAGATTGTGGGGTAAATGTTACTGGTTAGAATTTCCTGACTTTTGAGTGGTTGACTTCACATGAAAGCTGCATTAGTATTACCTGGGAATCTTGTAGTCAGAATCACTTCTTGCATTAAGATTTGTTTTCCTCCATTGCACAAGATACTGGTTTGTTACTGTGTAACTACTGCTAACAGTGGTTGATGCAGACTACATAAGTTTTACAAATAGAAGTCAAGGTAGAGAGTGAGGTGACAGTAGGGGAATACAATGTTGAGTCAAATTGATAGCCAGCCAGCCTCTTTCTCCTTTTAAAAATATCTGGGTCACTCATTTTGAATATTCAGATTGTCAGCTCATTATATTTATAGCAAAGAAAAAATGCTTAAAGCTATGAGATATGATGAGTCTTTAAACCATAAATGCTGACTTACTATGTTGACTTCTATTCAGATGAAAGTGAAGGGTGCAACACTTTTGACTTGAACAAATTGGTATTTTTGTAAAAGAAAAACTCTGCAGTTGAACGTTTACTGAATCTGCCATAACGTATCTGGCCTATTCCATTGGGGCCGAGTTCTGCAATACGTGTCTTCTGTCTGGAAGTACTGTCTGTGTTGCATCAGTGTTAGAGCTCTTCCTCGTTTCCTTACTTGCATGGCCTTCCTTACTACAAAGCAGGATTAGTTTCCCCTCCTTTCTCTGTACGACAGGGTGGTGTTAATTTTAGCAAAAATATCTTGTTTATGGAAACAAAATATTAACAGAGAAGCTGAAGATGAATTATATTTATGTTCACTGTCTGTGTTTGCTGTAGGAGCAATAATCCCTTGTGTGTTTCATAGCCTTCCTTTTATATTTCCTTAGAGTATATATACCCCCAGTTTTCAGTCTTTTTTTTTTTTCTTTCCCAACAGTCGGAAATGCTTATTGCCTACCATCTAGCAGACTGCTCTGGAATTATCTCTGAAATAAATCCAGTACAGAGACTTGATGTCCTTTCAGACAAAGAATGGATTAATGGCTTATTATATTCATATGACTAGCTTTTTCTGAACCTGGTTCATAAAATGGCTTTGTTTCCATATGTGTCTCTAGATTCTGTAAAATGTACAGAATAAATTAGATAGGATATATTTATCTGGCGTGTGGCAATTTCTCGCTTGTGTGTCTGTTATGTGAGCAGTATGTATGAGGAAACCCATGAAATGTCCCTTAAAAACAGTAACAAAGAAAACATAGGAAGTGCCATGGATCAGACTCATGGTTCACCTAGTCCAGTATCCTGTCTCCAAGAGAATACCAGCTGCTTCAGAAAAAGGTAAAAGAAACTCAACTCTGAAGGCAGTGCTACATTTAATGTTGCAACCCCCTTCCCCTCCAATCCATTTTGGGTCAGGACCCCCAGCTTGAGAAATGCTGGTTTTCCTCTGTGAAATCTGGTCTTTTGTGTACCTTTACACTATACTATACATATTCACCAGGGAGAACAAATTTCATGGTCCGTGACACGTTTTTCATGGCCGTGAATTTGGTAGGGCCCTTATACATCATGCTGTCATGTGGCACTATTTTAGCAAAGTTATTATTCCAACGAGGAAGAAACCAAATCACCTCACCTTCAAATCAGGATCATTTAATCTTCTGGGAACTGTAGAAAAATAGGAACCTATTGGCCTGTAGCCCTGCTGTTGTTTGACATCTTTCTTTTACTGAATAAAGTTTCAAAAGTACCTAAGTCCCATTTTCAAAAGTGACTTGGGTACCTAAGAACCATTAAAAAGCAATAGCTTTCCTTTCAATGAAATGTAGGCTCGTAAGTCACTTAGGGCACCACTGAAATTTTTATATAAAAGCTACATTTTTAATGTTAGCCCTACTTAAAGTGTAAGTGTGTATGTATATGTGTGTATATATGTGTGTGTGTATATCATCTTTGTTGCAGGGTTGACTAGATACAGTGTTCTTAACAAAATAAATGTTTCAGAATGTTGGGATCTCTCATGGGAATGGTGGAAAACATTCATAATTTAAATTTTAGATAATGTTTTCTACTGTCTACTGATTTGGCACTATCAGAAAGATTAAGTTTTCTGTTGAGGTTCCTGTTTGTAATTAAGTGCTTTCCTGATGAAGGACCTTAATCTTGGAGCTTCAGTGGATAATTCATGAAGAGAGAGAGCAAAAAATGTCATGTCATTTTGCAAGAGAAAAGTAATGTCTGGAAAGGGTGGGAAATTCAGGAAAACATCAGTCATTAAAGGTATTTATGAGAACAACATGAGATCTTTGGTTGCCAAAAACACCAACTTCCTCTATGATCTGCACAAATGTTACTGATGCCATTGTAGTCACTGTTTTATAGTTTGTCTCCTTTTTGTTTCACCCACTTGCCCCACCTGAAGAACAGATTGCAATGAAACAAATGTTCAAACTCCTGTGTGGGAGGGATGTGGGAAGAGGAGGAGTTACACTGTTCAGCTTTATTGTATTTGTTACTGGAGAAATCACATTCCCCAGTCCAGAGGAGGGAAGCATGATCATATCAGTAACTAAAATAGTGGTATTTGTACCCCTTTTTAAGAAAGAAGGGGAAAAAAGTGCCTTGATTGTTTAAAATCATAATGTGGGTTTCCACTTCTACCCACACTTTATGGACTGTGTTTATGTCAGTGTGTTTGAATATCACTTTGTTTGGTGCTTGGTCAATTACTGTTTTATGTTTGCTTTTTAAATATTTTAAACAAATACAACGCAATGTGAGAAACTAATGTTAATCAAAAGCTATAGTTGAGAACCATAAACTCAGAAATCAAGCAGTGGTTCCTGCAGCACCTGAAACTTGCTGCATGTGTTGTTTTGTGTTATGCTGTGTTTGTGGTATTACATTTTCTACAAAACACTGCATGTGTGCAAGAGAGGAGGTATATGATGTGGGAACCATGGCTAAAATTTTCAGAAGTGCCAGAGTCCTTTTTTTCAAAAATCAAGTAACTCGGGAACCTAAGTTTCATTGAAGGCTAGTGGAATTTAGATTCCAAAGTACTTAAGGCCCAGATTTTGTCAAGATATTTAGGTGATGTTCTGTTCTGTGTTGCAAGGGCAGAGTGATTTAGGGCTTGTCTTCCCTGCAGAAATTGGCTGGAGTTACTCTACTCTAGTCACTCCACTCAAGTCAGCTTGGTCTATACTAGAAGATTAGGTTGGCGTAACTATGTTGCTGAGGAGTACGAAAAATCCACACCCCTGAGCCGTGTAGTGAAGTTGACCTAAGTCTCTGTGTAGACAATGCTAGGTCAAATTCTTCCATTGACCTAGCTCCCGCCTCTCTGGGAGCTGGATTACTTATGCTGATGGCAGAATCCCTCTCATCAGCATTGCTGGTGTCTACACTGCAACACTGCAGTGGCACAGCTGTGCCCCTGTAGCATTTTAAGCATAGGCAGACCTTGAGATTGGATTACCACCTGATAAGATGGGCTATTTTGATCTGTTGCCCATGTTGCATCTCCACAGCATTACAGTTTGTGTGGCTGAAAATCTCTAGCTAGTAACACCTCTGCTCCCATCCAACCGCATAAAGAGACAGACAGACAAACACACACACACAGCTAGCTCACATTTAAAGCACCAGTTCACTTGGACTAGAAATTTTGTGCCACAACAGTTGGGTTAGGAGAAGTACTCAGGTTGTACCTTGAGCTACTGCCGCAGTGAAGACAAGTCCTCCCTCTGACAGCTAACCCCCCATTTTCAGAAGTGATTTTGGTTCTGAAGAGCCTAATTACCATTACATTTCAATGAGATTTAGGCTCCCAAGTGCCTGAGTCACTTCTGAAAACTGGGTTTAGCCACCTAGGTCACTTAAGCATTGCTCTGCTCAGGTTTATAAAACTTAAGTATGCTTAAAAATCTGGGCCTAAGTCACTTTTGAAAACAGAAGTTCTTAAATTGTTGAAAATGTTTACCCTGTAATTTGAAGTTTCTGACCTGTGGATTTATATTTACAATTATACTACTGCACTCATAACTTTTTTTAGTAGTTTTATGTGATACTTGTTTTGGCCAATTAAAGAAATATATGGGTGCATTTTGAAGGAGCCATTCATGTTAAAGATCCATATGTTAAATTCTGTTTGGGAGAACCGAGTGATGTATATAATGTATCATCCACAGAATCGTTTTTTAGAAATGCATTAAGGTGTAACAGCCGTTATGGCAGGGTCTCCACTGAAAATTTTTGATGATGTAGTAATGTCAGCGAGGGATGTGAATTTTTTTCTTATGAGGCTTTTGTTCAGGGAACTGACATAAATTATATCAACAAAAGCACGCTTTTGCCTGGCGTAAGCTGCATCTATAGTAGGAGGGTTTGCTGGTATAGCTTCACCTGTACAGTCTAACAACACTGGCATACTTATTCTATTGTAGATGAGGCCTTGATGCGCTTTGAAGCATTCTCACAGTGGAATGACTGGAATGAGAGAGCCTAGAAGGAAAGCAGAAGTTTCAGTATTGAAACTAGTGGACTTAGTTTGTTGTCTCTTGGAAACAGTGTTGGGTCTGACAAGGCCTATATCAAATGAAACCATCTGTCATAAAGGGGTAGTGAAGATTTGTAATACCTCATTCAGAGGAATTTTTTTAACTCTTTTATTCTTTCCAACTTCTGTCCCATTTTCACTGAGGAATGTGAAGGTTTCTGAATGTCAGAATCCAGAGGTTTCTGCTCATAGTCCTTTTAGGGCTGTTCTGCACTGGAGTTGAAAAGTTTTGGGGAGCAGCTATTTTTTTTTGGGGGGGGGGGACACAAAGAAGTGTCCTAAACGTAGAAGTGATGAAGTGGTACTCAGCTGAATAAGGTTCTTCTGCTCTGTGAAATCATGTTTTGAAATCTGTGGTCTGTGTCAGGAGCAACATTGACGTATTTACAAGGGAAGGGCAGGAAGCATTGAGGATTAAGTAGCTAATGTGATTGTACAGTGTTTTGATATTAGAATGTGATATCTAAATACTGGTTTTAATCTGTGTTTTTTTTGTTATTACAAGACTTTTTCAAATTGATTCTAAGAGAGAGGAAATTTCTTCCTTAAGAGGGAAGTTAGGGATGTGCATCTGTAGAGCAAAGGGAGATTTTAGTACCAAGACTTCTTAAAGCAAAACAAACAATAAAACAAATCAACAAAACCACCACTCACAACTTAGTTTGTGAAATAAGAATTATTGACTGGAATTCTCAGATGTATGGTATTTAGTTGTCATGAACTTAATTTTCATATTAATCTGTTTTATTTGGATTTCAGTTATAATTAACTGAAGACCTGTTAGAGAAATAGGATTCACTTGAATATTAATCAGCTTTTGTTTTTTAAAAGAATCTGTTTATTTTTAGATTGAGCAAAATAATCCATCTCAGGGCTAGAAAAGCGTGTAAAATCTTTAAAGAATGTTTGATTTCCTCTGGGCATTCATGCATAAACTCTACAGCACAGCCATTGTTTACTGAACATTTAGATGTAAAATGCTTCAATTGTCGGGGTCATCTCATGTCAGTTTAAGAAAGCAAGAGTAGAAGTCCATGGAAATAGTTTGATTTGCTTTCAAGCCCATGATGACTGCTGTGGCAGCAGGGAATTGCTCTGTCTTCTCTTATGGGGATGGACTGCTGAGTTTACAATTAGCTCATCTGTAAGACTGAATAGGAACAAGATAACTTTTAGCATTTTATGGTTGCTAATCAGTGGAATAACATCAAATGAACACTGCACTGTAGTACTTGAGAGCAGAAGAACAGAAGTAAATAGGTTAAGTGGTGCTTATTAAACCTTCCATAGAATAATTTTTTATTTTAAAGTGAAATATTTAGAGAAAGTTCCTGTTGACTTTGGAGCTGGTCAGGCTCATAGTTTAGGGCCTAATGTTATTGTTTTGTGTTCATTTTCTAGAAAAAATGACTTTAGTGTATTTTTGATGTTTTGTTGATTTTGTGTCAACTTTGTTAATGGGGAGAAAAAAATTTAAACATTTTCTACAGTGTTGTTAACTTGATGCCTCAGCGTTGTTCTTAGTGCATGTAAACCAGAATGTAAAAGCTTTTTATTTTCCCACTTTCTAGAAATGCATAAGTGAAACTAATACTATATACAGTGACAAAGAGATTTTCTTAATTCTTATTCTTGCACGAGTGAGCTCAGAAATCAGGTCAGTCTCTGTGCTGGAGAAATTAATTATTTACCTCCCAGAAAGCATCTTTCCAGTTGTTTACTCTGAAATTGCCATTGTGATCTCTGAGCACCTCACAAAGCCTTTATCAAAGCCTCAAAGTCCTACATATGGTTTTGTTTCCTCTTTCCACAAAGGTAGTGAGTTGATGGTTTAAAATTGGTTTTCTGTTTTGGTTTTTGCTTTTTCTGTGCTGCCTCCTCTTCACTCCCCTCCCCTTTCTTCTGTCTGCCTTTTTTTGTGTTGTGGAAAAGCTAAGTCAAAGTGAGTTTTGTGCTTGGCTCTGAAAGCGGTGAGTCGTGTTAATTTCAGTCTTGGGCTACTTCCTGAGAAAATTCAGTTTCCTTTCTTACAAATTTAACCTTCACTGATGATAGATTCCTGAATTTCCTATAATGAATCAATCGTCTGGTATAAAGGGCCCTGTTGTCAGATAAAGATGTGTGGATTGTTGGTTTCAGTGGGAGTTAACCCTAGTAAAACAACATATTTAATAAAAAATGGCTTTCAAAATCTTGAGTTATGATTTTCCCAAGGCACTTAACTAGGAATAGTGTCAGTGACTGCAGAGTTTGAAACTTAAGTAAATGGCTTCCTCAATGGTCAGACTAAATGATCATCACAGTCCGGGCTCACCTTAAAATCAATTAAATCAAGTGAGTGTCTGTTTGGGGTTAATGCAAAAATCACACAGTTGAAGAGAGAATTAAAAAGTAAAGCCTTAAACATGTACTTCACTTTAAGTAGTCCCACTGACGCCTGGTCCTTGTGAAGTCAATAGGAAGGTTCACCCTCTTAAAGTAAAGCAAGTCTTTCCAAGGTCTGAGCCTGATTCCCTAAGGTCCTGATCCAAAGTCTATAGAAAGATTCCCATTTCAAATCCTACTTCATTATTTAAACATTGTTTAACCTGATATTGTTACAAGAAACACAAGATTTCTGTAGTTGAAAGAAACTACAGAGAGAAATGTAATTTTCTTTTTTTCTTACTAGTTTGCTTATTTTGCGCATTTGACAGATCTTTGTATTTAGTGAGTTACTGTTTCCCCTGTGTAGTGGTGCGTTCTCTAGGGGCTGGTGGAGATCTTTCACCAGGTGGGAGAGAGACATTTTAAAAATAGGAAAATATGATTGTAAAACCTCAAGTTTATGGGGATGACCAAAAGTAAGTGTCATATCTGTACTTAACTCATTTTTAACCATTGACTAGATTTCAAGTTAATAGTCAATGTCCCTTTACATTACACTGCAATTTGCTCCCAAATTCCCGGAGAAACTGGTGTAAGAATACTTTACACACGTGTAAGTATTAAAATTGTTATTCCTATTCAAAGGGTCTTTAAAAAATCTCTGCAGGACCCTGTCTGACTGATGGGTGCACGGCTTGGATGCTGTGCAATATGAACTTTGGTTAATCAGACTGGGTAAGGTGCCCCAGGGTTGTACTGTACTGTTCACAGTGCTGTGGATTCCGCAACCCTGAAGCACTGTGAAGAGGTGCCAGCTGGCTTCAGACCCTGTGCTTCTAGTCTGAGGCCCTGGTAAGAGTATGATCCTGCACCACTGAGGTCACGGACAGCTTTGCCATTGACTTCAGCAGAAGTAAGATCAGTCCCTTAAAACATAGACTGCTTTCACTATCGATGCGCTCCTGGGTAGAGAAACCTAGTGCGTAGGCTTTCCAGAGATGTCTGGCTTCCCCAGCCAGCTGAAACTGTGTGTATCCAAAATGATTAGTGGTGCCTTAAATAACGCATCAAACAGAATAGCTATTTGTGCCGTATCAGAAGGGGGAGGTGCTGGTGAAACCTGTGGCAGGAAACAAAAATGTGGTTTTATGCTCCAGGGGGCTGTTGTGGGCAATCTGCTTCACTAGCACCTCATGTACAGCATGTATGAGTCATCACCACCTTCTTTGGTTTTCAGTCTTGTGTTTTTTTTTGTTTTTTGTATTTTTTTCCTTCATTCAGACAGTGCAGTAAACCCGTGGCCTAGCTGGAAATACAGGAGCAGCAGCAGTGCCTTTGCAGGAGAAGGGAGTATAGGTAGAAATGACAAAAATATGACCTAGGAGGAATTGTGGAAAGGTATTGGAGGACAAAGTGGGCGGGTTACCAACTGGTTAAAGCAGAACCTGGGCACAAACCTATACACACCAGCCATGCCAGCTAGCCTGGATTTAAAGCAGCACAATCTTTGATCAGTGTTTTGGAGATAGTATCTGAAATAGGCAACATTCAGGTAAGAGCCTGGACTGAGTCTGCCGGGAAGATGTACTTTTTATGATGGCTGCTTCTCTCTTGGGATTTGTCTGTGTGGGGACCTGCAGGAAAGATAAGGCAAATCAACTAAAGAGGTAAAATCAATGTGCATAAACAAAAGTGCATTAAATCCCTGTGTCGATAATCTCATTCGGTAGTAAAGTTTTTGTTTGCTATAAGTTATCCTCTTCAGAGGAGCTACAGTGGTCTAAGGCCAGTATACTCCTGAATAAAAGCATCCACACCAGGGTTTAAACATGCTTTCATTTATGCACAGTGACTTCACTCCTTTAGTAGATTCTCCTTAACATTACTGAGTGTCCCTATATACACAATGCCATTGGCTTCTGGTATCTGGCCTAGAGCTTTCCTCAGGGTCCTCTGGGCTTTAATGCATGTTCATAAGATCAGTAGGGACTGAAGCATGCAGAAGATAAGCGGAGGGCAATGGTTGGGCTTTCTGTTCCCCAGAGAGCTCCTGTCCAATTCTCCAAACTTCAGTGCTGCTCCTCCTTTTCATCACTCTTTTACTCCCTTTCCCGACTGCAGAAAAGTCCCTTACTTTTTTTGATTCATTCGAAAGGACACTGGTGAACTGTTGCAAATTGGATTGAATTTATGTGACTCCCCTTGGGTTGACAGGCAAGCCTGCTAAGGGTTCAGTAAACGGTCATTGGTAATATTGGGTAAGAACATGCCAGACAAAACCAATGTGAATCTGGGGGCATCTGATGTGATAACATTGTTATTAGTTAGTTTCACTATTGGTCTTGATTTGTATTGGTAGCAAATCTGCACTGTTGAGATTAATAATAGGACTTTGCATAAGAAGAAAATCACCTAGCATTAGACTGATGCTGCTTCATGAATTGTTAAAGTAAAATGTTCTGTGCATATAACAAATCCTTGGAGAGCAGACTTGGAAGACCTTTTTTCCATGAACCCTTGATAAAGTTATAAATTTCCAGTGCACCAAAAGCTTTGCTATGAGAGAGATTGATTTGGATGAAAAAATAGATCTGTTAAATTAACATTCTTTATGTGCAACAACATTTAAACCTCTTTCAAATATGCCCACAAGGGCCACCCATGTTGACAGCCTGTCGATAGGACAGTGTGTACTTTGGTTATAAATTTACATAAATTATTGTTGCCAGAAGTAAATTCACGTGACCTTCCTGTTTGCTTTTACATGCATCATTCATAATGGAAGCATAGAAATTACTCCATTTGAGTTTAGCGGCAGTAAAAGCCTAAAATAACGTAGTCTTTCTTCTGAAGAGAGAGGGTAGCCAGGAGCTATTTTTTAGCCCTGTGTGAGCCAAGACATCCGTGATCTATTTTACAAAAGAGAAAAAACATCTTTATCTTTTAGAAAGCCTCTGTTCAGGTTCTTATTACTGGTGCCCATCACCATAAGAGCGACTCTCTCAATCAAAATATAAAATTTGGACGTAACAAGGCTGACTCTTGTTAGATGTTTTAACCATCTTCTGCTATACATTGCAGAATGTTACCACATTCAGTAACAGAGTTCCTAGAATGTATCTTATTTTACCAGTATATTTCTGGATTCAATTGTGGATTAGTTTTAGAAAATTCAAAAAAAAATACATTCTAGTAATGTTAAGAGGAAACAGTTTAAATCCCCCAAAATACAGGTAATGGATTGTAGTTGAGGATAGGCTGCTGTGCTGGCCTCAGCTTGCCTTGCTGTATACAGATGATACAACTCCTATAACATGCAAGGTCTCCCACGGCTCTGAAACCTCTGCTGTAGTAACTAGACACAGGTGAATTGAAGACAGAACAGCAGCCTTGACCTTAATTTTCCATTGTTCTGTGGTTTTCAAATAGGTCCTGCATATAAACACAGTTTTGTTGTTGTATTTATAATTGGGCTTCATAACATTCAAGTGGCAAAAGCCAGAGCACTTCACCTTTTTGTTTCTTTGTTTTGTTTTTTTAAAAAGCACCAATTTATTCAATAGAAAACAGCTGAGATTAATCTGACTTTTAAAAAATAACACTACCTTCTAGTGCTTTTTGATTATCTTGCATCTTAATAGTTCTTTAGTGCAAAGGTCTGAACTAGTAACTAAGCAAAATTAGCAACAACACAGCCAATGAGATAGAATGCATGGGTTGAAGGCTCAATCTCCAGTGCCTTCTTGCATTCCTTGAACTTTTCAGAATGCTCTCTTCACGTTAAAAATCCATCTGAAGTTAAACACAGTATAGTTTTTACTTAGAGTATTTAGTTCTTGCATTGATGTATTTTCTTTTTAGAAGATATACACCTACACATCCGCATTTGATTGAAAAATGTCAGAATATTTGCTCAAATATCAAATTCTTATAAAAAAGAATCTACAAAGCTACAACGACTCAAGCCAATATTCAGCTCTACTCTGTACGATCAATATAGAGAAACTGGCTGTCGTGTACAGGATATCGCAGAGGAAATTCTAAACAGAATGTGACAGTAGTAGGCATGCAGATAAGCAGTGGGGTGGAAAGTTGTGATGCAGGAATGAACAGAAAGGTCCATAACACCTTAATGCTTCCATGAAAGGCAGTTAACTTCCATTCCAGTTAATAACCCATCATGATCTCTGCACTGTCTGTATGCTGTTACTGCTGCCAACTTTAAAAGTGCTCATTTGCTTCAACAGCACCTTGTGATTGGTGAACTAATGTATGGCCAGTTTTGTCTTGAGGAAAATTTTGTTGACAGCAAATGCTCTAACTACTGTGTATATTGTACACCTCGCAAGGAATCCAGTTAAAGGATGGGAGAGGTGGGGGATGGAACCTCTTAATGTATGTGAAGCATATGACTTTTAAAAAATTCATTGTAGCAAATGTCTTCTTTTAGGATGTGCATGAGATGGAGGACAAGGTGTATGTCACATTCTGTGTCATATCTCTCAAAAGTATAGACAATTCCCAGTTAATGATTTAATAGTAAGAGTTTTTCTAGCTATGAAAAAAGTACTAAATTAAAATTAAGCTTATGATGAATACCTCATAATTTGGCACCAATTATGTATTAGCCATTGCACCTTCTGAATTTTTTTCATGTCATTAGTTTAATTCCAGATTGAGTATTATTTTCTTTTTTCCTGTTTTATGCGAACATCTGCTTTAATGGAAAGAATTAAAATACAACAGTATTCTACGGCACTGGTCCAGTACAGTTCACAATAGGCTAATTATACTCTTTTGGACTATAATTGTAGAATATTGTGGTGCTTTCTGTTAAATAAAAAATGTAACATTTAAATATGCACTGGAGGGGTTTGTATTAAGACTTCCACAACCCCTCAAAATCAGGCCACTTTTTTTTTCTTTGTACCCTAAATATGGAATGAGGTGGCCAACTTTAGGTTCCCAAGATTGGAAAATTTTGGTTGCATTTTGTTACAGTTTAAAAAGTAACAACTTGAAAAGCTCTTGGAATTCTGAGTGAATGTAAGAGAATGGGACCTCAGGCATCTCTTCCATTTGTTGAATAACATGACAGACTTTGGGTTGTCATGCTGTTAAGTCTTTCTTTCTCCCCCACCAGCCTCCAAAGCAGCAGCACTATTCCTGTTGCCATGACCTTCTAGCTGTGGTAGGTTAGCACAAAAGGGTCCCTCATGCCAGATGAACTGAACTTGTATCTTCCTCTTCATTACACCCTGTGCTGGTTACTGAACCGTTACTGGTTGCCAGATGAACTTTTGATCAGCTACAGTACATCATTTGTGCTCCAGATTGCATTGTGCCATAGCTGACTGCCAGTGCCTTGATCCTTCTCATTCTGGCCTCCTCCTGACCCCCTTCAAAATGGCCCAGAGAGTTGTGCAGGGTCTGAGAAACCAGCAACCTCTGTGGTCATTAAGGCACATGGACTTGGTCACCAAATTGAATCTGATGTCTTTGCCACATAGTCACTATCCTCTGTCAAGTAGGACTGTGCAGAATTTATTTTAACATACTTTCTTAAATTAGGAATTCCCTCTCTCCCACAACGCATATTCCTGCCCTGGATTGGTGAAGTCTGTTTTAGAGGAAGACTACTGAACATCTGTCTTCTGCTTCCCTGTTTGTCTATGATGTTTTTTTAGTTCTACGTACAGGGAAATGTTTGAAGATATATTGGGCTTGATCGTGCAAACATTGTTTCTGATCCAGCAAAGCATTTAAGCATTTTTAAGTCTGTGAGTAGTACTATTGATTTCGATTACTCATGTGCTTAAATACATTGGATTAAGCCCATCAATAGCATTATTTTGTTTGGCTTTTAACACACAAAACCAAATCCTTTCCGGTATTTGTTATTTTGCTCTGCTCTTAAGAAACACTTGCCTAAAAGCACCCACAACCAATGTGAAATTACCAACAGAGGAATGAATAACGGAACTGTTATATAGGAACATTTTATTTCCATGTAGTCCAGCATTCAGGTTCTGCCACTAGCCAACACCTTGTGCTTTAGAGCAGGGATCTCCAAACTACGGCCTGAGGGCCAGATCCGGCCTTCGGCTTCGATTTGTCCAGCCTCCCAACTAACGGGAAGAAGCAAGCAGGGAAAGGCTGCTGCAGCTGAACAGACTCGCAGAGCAGGCAGGGGGAGGAGTCGCAGGCAGCGGCTCGTGGGAGCAGCTCAGCTGAGCTGTGCGGAGGGGTGAGTGCCCCTGGGAGCTAGTGTCCCGCAAAAAGGGGAACCAACTTAGGGGAGAGTCACTGCTGCAGCCGAGCAGGCACGGACCCCTGCCTTAGAGTAAAAACCCAAGCCAAATGCTTAATTACATCTCCAATAAACGGAGTAAAGAAGATGGAAATAAAATTATAAAAATCATTTCACATTATTTTTTATGTATTGACAAATATTTTGTGTGATTTCACAGGACCTGCATTGATTATACAGCTACTTTTATACCTCATTTAGAATTTAATGCAACACTGACACAGTAGAGTAGTGTTGGTTTTCTTTATGATTTGCATATATTTTGCATATATTTAATTTTTTTCACAGTTACTTCGGACCGCAAAGCCCCTTCAAAAATCTAATATGGCCCTTGTCTCATAAAGTTTGGAGATCCTTGCTTTAGAGGAAAGCAAAATGTCCATACTGTATCTGGACAGTGATCCAATCATTATTTTTTTCTTGTCCTTACCCCTATAGATTAACTTATGCCCCCATGACGCATGAGAACTATTAGTCCTTGTAATAATATTCTAGTTACTGTAACTGCAGATACCATTTTCATAGATAAACATTTTTAAATCTTATGACGAGTCTTTAGTATTCCCCCTCCCCCCCCGCTTCATGGAAAATGCATATTGTCACATTGTCTGGAGTGGCTCTCAGCTGAGTGTGATAACCTCAGGGCAGACTGTCAGAAAAAAGGGCAGGTACCCCAAACTAGTGGTGTGTTCTATAATTAGATTTCACCCAGCCAGTGCCAGATGTGACCTTCTGGATCACTATACCAGTCTTATCATGCAGTCACATACAGTCCCCTTAGATGCTACAGTCTATCTTGTGCACCCAGACAAACTAGACTTAGTGATAAATGGTCCCATACACCAAAGATCGCATCACATTTAGGTTGCTTCCAGTCCCAAGAGATCAGTCACTTACCCAGATCAATTGGTACTCTAGATCTTGCACCAAAGACAACATTGGTAGCTCATTTTATGGTAAACTAACTAAAGGTTTATTAGCTAAGAAAAGGAAAGAGAGTTATTGAGACATTAAAGCAGGTAAAATAGATGTACAGGTGAGTTAGTCTATAACATCAAATGATAGCAGAGATGTAGTAATCTGCCAGTTTCCCTAAAATCTCTCAGGGTTCCCCAAAAAACTCTGGGGAACTCCATCTCAGACTGAGCTCACAACCTGGTCTGCCAGCATCACCCACACATACTTTCTGGATACTTTTAAATATACTTTGCCAGTAGGCACCCTGTCTATGGTTTTGTGCAGGTAACTAAGGAGTGGGGGTGGGAGTGGGGCTGGTAATAGGGTTCTCTGAGGAGTCTGCATATTCCCTAATTGAAATTTAGTATGAACGTGTCATGAAGAAATCCTAATTGGAGCGTATACAAATAGCAGTGTCAGCCAGAAAACATGCTGGTGTTAAATCTAGTTTTCCTTAAAGTAAATTTTTACAGTGTTTTCTCTAAAGGCTGTAAAACTGCTCACAGGGATGGAAAACAACATATATTTAATGTTCTGAACCCACAATGGTTCAATAGAGCTGCTTTATGATTGTTGGGGTTTTTTTCCCTTTACTTCAGGGTTTAGGGTTTTTTTAACTCTCTTCTTTGGAAAACAGTTATTTTTTCCCTTTCCCCCAACTCCTATCTACAGAACTGGCAAGGAAAGTGCTTGCTTCTGGGTGGTGATAGTGGTTTAATGTTAGGAAACATGTTGAAACAAAGCAGAGATTTATGTTCTTCATTTGGAGTAATATTCTCTCCACCTACATAAAAACCAGAAATTCAAGTTCTTTATGGGTGGCTGTGAAAAGGTTAGGGAGGGGAACTCATGGCTGTTCAGATACCGCAGTGATGGGCACAGGAGAACAACCTGAAAAATCAAACACATTCACACGTGTGCACCCCTCCCGCGCACCCAACCCAAGGCCTGACAGCCCCTTGACATTGCTTCTGGGCGGAAATAGCATTTGTAGCCCCTCTGTGCTGATAGTACAGGACACCTGGATCCTTATAAGTGCGGATCCACTGCCCCTTCTGGGGCCCACACATTCATCTTCTGTTCAGACCCTGTCTAGGCTGATTAGGGGAGACCAGTTCTGCAGTGTGTAGGTGGTGGTAAGACATCCCACATGATCATTTAGCTACCTGACCCCTTACAACCCACAGAGGATCAGCATGAAGGTATGCAGAAATCCTGGTGCTGGCTGACTGCACCAGGGTAAATTTTGGTTCTCAACCAACTTGTAACTTCAGATGGCTCTATCATTATTATTATTTTTTTTTTTTTTTGGCACTGAAAATGAACATCGTTTTTTACTTGGGACAATTTGTGACTGAACCCTGTAAAGTAAACATTTTGATGTGTGTCTGATGCAGATGGTGCCAGTCCATTCATTGGCAACAGTTCTCTTTACCACTTGCACTTTTTATTGATGGTGACATGTCCTTCAGTTTTCTTCTATCACAAGGCAACATATCAGAGTACAAATATTAACCTAAAATTTTCTCAAGACCATAGGTTTGACTTTTCTCTTTACAGAGATGGGGGCCGGGGGTAGGGGCGAGGAGAGGAGGTTCTCCTGTAAGGCCATTTAGTTTCTCATTACTGTAGCTATTTTACATTTGAATTTATCTATTAGCATAGAAGTCAATCGATATCCCCAGAATTGCTTGTACTCTTATGGTAATGGCTATAGAGTCAAATGTGAAATATCTTAGAAGACGCAGGTAAGATCCCTATGCAATAAAGTGTAGAAGAGAAAACAGTGCTGTGCTGTTACTGCCCAGGGCTTGAAGTGTGGGGTTTTTTTTCGGGGCTATGGGTCTTTCAGCTGCATGTTCTTTACTGTACCAGGAGAAGGTGTCTCCTGCTTGCATGTGAGCACTGTGCTGTAGAGTCAGCTGGCAGTCATGAACATACAGAATCACGCTGAATCCTCCGGATGATTTCACAGTAAGGTATTATGGTATAGAAAGCTGAACCAGGCTCAAAAACCTAACTTCAGCAGGTCCAGGGGTGTGAACTCACAGACAGGGAGAGAAGAGAACTGACCATTTTTGGTTTCCTCCTGTTAAGTGTTCCACTTTTGCCACCAATTAACCCCTTAAAGCAGTGAGATTGATTTTCAGTTACTATATTGTGAAGGCCACGGGACTTTAATACTTGAGCCAGGGTGTGCTAATTCGTTATCTGTCTGCTAATTCAAGAACCTTTTTAATCCCTTATGTACCTGGTCCTCTCAGGTGCCGCATGCTGTACACCAGCAGTTCTCAAACTGCATCACGACCCCATTTTAATGCGATCTCCAGTGCTTGCTTAGACTTGTTGGTGTCCGGGGCAGGAGCCCGAGCTCCACTACCTGGGGCCAAAGCCAGAGGGCTGAAGCCCTGGGCAGCAGGGCTCAGGTTATAGGCCTCTGCCTGGAGTTGAAGCCCATGAGGTTGGGCTTTGAGCCGCCCCTACCCGGGGTGACGGGGCTTTGTCTTTGTCTCCCGTCTCCACCCGGGGTGGCAGGGCTTGGGCGGGCTCAGGGTTCAGTCCCCCACCTCTTGGGGTCATGTGGTAATTTGTTGTCAGAAGGGGGTCCCAGTGCAATGAAACGTGAGAACCCCTGCAGTATCGGAATGTTCTCAGAAGTGCCTTTTTGTCAGGTGAGACTGTTGCATTTCAGTGTGACGAGTTTTTGGGAGAAGCTGTCCTGTCAACATAGTGCTGTCTACACATGGGATTAGGTCAGTGTAACTGCGTTGCTCAAGGGTGTGGATTTTGTACACCCCCAAGCCACTAAATTATACTGATCTAGGTTGCTAGAGTAGACCAAGCCTTGGTTAAAGTGTTGGACTACAGAGTTACAATTGCTGACATTAAAAAGGAGGGAAGGACTTCTTTGTGCAATGTGAGCTGTGATGTGTTTGTCACCACCACAGTAATGCAAGAGTTTTGCTGCTTCATATTTTGTCTTTTGAATGAATGAACACGTGTGTGCGCGCACTCTCTCTCTCTGATGTTTGTTTTGTGGAGAAAAAATACAATCTCTGGTATGTGAATGTAGACATATTGTTAGCTTTACAGGGTTGAGGAGGAAATATGCTCGGTTGTTCAGCATGCTAGGGAAAGGAGTGTGTCTGCTCTTGCTTCTTTCACATGTGAACAGTGTGACACATGGAAAACATCTGTGGCAGGTTAGAGTGACTTATTAGTGACAGCACTGAGGACCCCTTGTTCGCCAATTTTGCTGCTTTTATTGCAGGTAACTGTGGAGGTTAGGAAGAAGCTGTCTTTCTGGTCAAGAGCTGCAGCTTTCTGACCTCATTTACATAATGCTAGAGGAGACTCCTCCCTTATCTCCTCCCTTCCATAATTACATTGACAGCGAGATGTTTTGATTTGATCCCTACGCTCTCAGTGAAGGATGAATAGTTGGTTTTAACCACAAGTTGGTGATTGAAGCTGCTCGACAAATGGCGTGTAGGAAATAATTTCCTGATTTCATTTATTTTATTTTATTTTGCGGGGGAGGTGGAGGGGACTAAGACTGATGCTACTCAGGTATGAGGCAATATATATAAAAACTGCCTTTTGCTTCTAGTATAGAAAATAGTAAATGAGAAACATACACACAAATAAGGCAGGTTTGTTCTCTCTGGCCAAACGTCAGGTGGATGCTTTGAAGAAGTGTTCTGTCAGTATACATTTTTTACTGTCTTTGTTATTCTTGGTACTAGACTGAGAAGGCTTCCTATTAATTTTTTGCCACTGATTATCCCAGTGTGCTGTAGATCATAACCATATACCAGTGTGTATCAGCTGGCATGTATTATACCTTCTACATTTGTGTGCTGGAGAGGTATGAGGCATTGCCTTCCTCTCGCCTCCCTGGCTGTATCCACACTCAGGTCAGGTCAACGCTTAAAACGCTGCACCAGTGCAGTGACACCACTGCGGTGCTTCAGTGAAGACATTACTACATGGACGGGACCGCTTCTTCCATCGGCACGGTTAATCCACCTCCGTGAGAAGCGGTAACTATATCAACGGGAAGAGCTCTCCCATCAAATAGCGCTGTCTACACTGGGAGTTAGGTCAGTCTAACTGCATTGCTCATGGGGTGTGTGTGGATTTTTCAGACCCTTAAGCAATGTAGTTATACTGGTAAGTTTATAATGTAGACCTGGCCTGCTTTTTTTTCGGGATACTTCTGGGTGGTTTTGTTACTTGCTGACTCTGTATTAATCCAACGGAATATTTAAAACAAATTAATTTCTGTGCACAAACCATAATGTCTGCTCTGTGCTATATAACTGGCAAATGTTAGTGATTCTGCCCCAGATCTTCATTCACTCCTGAGGGCAATCCTTGGTTTTAGGCACACTGAAACACAGAGAGCCGCGGCTCTGCCCTTTTGCTGTAACTTTGTTGTAGTGGCAGGAAACAGAGGTGTGCAGAGGCAACAGCATGGGGCCTTCCTTCTCTCAGAAGTAGCAAGAGTCCCCATCTCCTCCAGAGAGGCAGGGGGACTAGTGTTACTTACCTCAGCTGCTGGGGCTTGGCTCCTTGAATGGGTCAGGCCTGCTGCACTCTCCTACTGCCACACACAGGGTCCTCTGCTGGAGTGGTTTTGAGAGGACACCCGCCCCCTCCCCGGAGCAGTGGAACTTGAAGTTAACACACCATGAAGTGCATGGGGCTGCCCACCCCCGATTCCCCTCTCCCCCCCAAAGCTGCTGTTTCAGGCTGTCTGCAGACTGAGACAGACGTCACTACATCACTTGGGTAATATTGTCAGGTTTTTCATCACAACTATAGAAGCTAGAATCTGTCTTTAGATGAAAGCTCAGATTCAGATGTAATCCCATGACTCAAGGAGCTGGGGCTTTCAGCCTTGCCCTGTATCATCTGTGCATTGAGCCAGCCCTGTATCTACTTCAGTCCGGTGTTGCTTCTACCAATTTTCTGATACTACCCGGCAAGTCTGGGTGCACTTGATTTGGTAAACGTTATGAAGCAGGTCAGGAAGCTGGCGGGAGAGGGACACTCAGTTGGTCAAATAAGTCAAGTGCCTCCGATTACTAAGCTTGGTTTTCCTCTGTGTATGTAGTTTATCACAAAACAAAACTGAATGCAAAGCTCAGAATTGAAGATATGAACGTTAGCTGGAAACACAGCTGTAACTACAGTGAGGTTGAATGAGCACATGATAGGATGTTTCCTTCCCCTCTCCTTATCTACTCCAGCGATTCATGGCAATTCTCTGTCCAGGAGTGCTGAACTGTGTTCCTTCAGAGCTGTGATAGAACAGCTCCCAGTCATCCAACAGATGCTGCTATTTATGGATAGAAGCCTCACCTTTCTTCACCCCGCCCTGATCCTCATTCTTTCAGCAAAGAGCTGAAAGCCCCAGCTTTGTAAGAGCACTCCTAGTATTAATAACATCTATTTTGGGGGCACATCTTTAATTTAATCAATGTTTCATTAGCTAGCTTCCACAAAATGTATAGCATCTGATCAGTAAATGCCTTTGCTTATCTTTAATTTCAGATGAAGTGGTCATGTGAATTAATGGAAGACACTCTCTCTCTCTTTTACATTTCAGCAAACCTTCCCCAATGAAGTCCATTGCGTTGAAGAAATTTTGAAGGTGAGTGCACCACTGCAACTTTTCAGTTGTTTAAAGACAGATACTTGTGTAGTCTCTTTTCACCTTAACTTATCTTTCACTTAAATTAAAAGGCAAAATTGGGAGAAAATGTATTGTGCTTCTGTTGCATCAGACCACAATGCATTTACCAGGATTGTTTCTCTGTGCATCCTACAGAATTTAAACATAATGTCTCTGATAAAATACTGAAGACTTACAAGCAGCATTCAATAAATTCTTAATTAGATGGTTGCTGTTTTTGAATGCAAAGCCTGCTTTTCCCAAAGATGTTGAATTCATCAGTGCTTCCAGTTCCTACTGGCTGAAAGATGAGACTAAGGGTATGTCTTTACTAGCAACATTAAACTTGCACTGTTCAGGGGTGTGTGTTTTCACACCCCTGAACAAAAGTTTCAGCACTGTAAAGTGGCAGTGTAGACAAGGCCTTAGAGACTGCAGATCTCACCTCTGCAGGTCAATGCAGGACACTGCCATTCAGGCAGTCCACATTCATGGTAGTTAAGGGTCTGATCTGGCAAATCTAGTCCAGAAGCCTGACATTCCTGCATTTGGCTCTACAAACTTCTAGTAGGGTTATCACACAAGAAGATGGTGTATTTCAGGGGTCTCAAACACGCAACCTCTAGGCCACATGCGGCCCACGGAGTTCCCCCACCCCCGCAGAGCGCACTGCATCCCTGCTCCTCCACCTACCTCCCAGCACTTCCTGACATCAAACAGTGGTTTGGCAGCACTTAGGACTTTCCAGGAGGGAGGAATAGCAGGGATACGGCACACTCAAGGGAGTAGGTGGAAAAGAGGCGGGGCCGGGATGAGGATTTGGGGAAGGGGTTGGAATAGGGGCTGGGAGGGGGCGGAGTTGGGGCGGGGACTTTGAGGAAGTGTTGGAATGGGGGCAGGGAAGAGGCGGGGCTTGTGGAAGAGGTGCAGTGAAGGCGGGGGAACAGGGGGTGGGCTTTTCTATCTTTATATGAAAAGGTGTCAGTGATGTGGCTCTCAAGCCAATGTGGCACTTGTGGTGATTTGAGTTTGAGATCCCTGGTCTATTTCATAAGAAGTGGTAGAAAAGTGTGAAATACAGACAGTAAGTGGATTATCTATTGTGTAAAAATTTATTTATTTCACAAACTAGTCAAGTTAATTTTGAAAAGGCAGTTCAATTATTTTAAACCCTGGTCCAATGCTATGTATCTCATCACAGATGTATGTACCACTTATTTCCCTCAATGTTGCTTCAAAGGGTATGTCTTCACCACCGCGGGTAGCCGTCGATCTTTTAGCAATCGATTTCTCGCGTCTTCTAAAGACGCGAGAAATTGATCGCCAGCGCTGCCCCATCGAGTCCGTAACTCCAGCTTGACTGGAGGTGTAAGCTGGAGTCGACGGAGGAGTGCGCCGCCGACTGCCGCCGCCATGAGGACGGCAGGTAAATCGGCTGCAGATACACACACTTCAGCTATGTGATTCACGTAGCTGAAGTTGCGTATCTGCAGTCGATCCCCCCACTAGTGAAGACCAGCCCAAAGATTCAATATTCTGCTCCTTCAGTCATAACCAGAAAATGTAATCAGGGCACAGTTTCATTTGAGACTGAATCCTACAAACACTTACTACCAGGTGCAATATATGTTGTTATTGCATGAGTGTTACCTTTTTCCCTCACGCTTCAGGAAATACACTCTGTTTTCCTGTGTGATAACAGATTCTGATTACTATTAATACCGTAGTGCACAAAGGAACCAATCATGATTAGGAACCCAAAGTGTTAGACATTGCACAAATATGTGGAGATGTGATCCATGCCCAAAAGAGCTTGTAATCTAATTTTGAAACAGGTTGCAACAAGTGAATGCAACAAACCTCTGAGGATAGGACAAGAAGCAGTGGGCTAAAATTGCAGCAAGGAAGGACATTAGGAAAAACTTCCTAACCATCAGAGTGGTTAAGCACTGGAATAAATTGCCTTGGGAGGTTGTGGAATCTCCATCATTGGAGATTTTTAAGATCAGGCTAGACAAACACCTGTCAGGAATGGTCTAGATAATACTTAGTCCTGCCATGAGTGCCGGAAACTGGACTAGATGACCTCTTGAGGTTCCTTCCGCTTCTGTGATTCTATGAAATAATAGCACTGATGAGAGAAGGAAGACAAAGGTAATGATGATATGATCACACTTTTACTTATGCTAGCTGTGATAAGAGGCTCATAAAAATAAGATCTATAAAATACTCTGCCCCCCAGTTCATGCTTAGAAATCTCCCTAGACCACCTTAATGGATGTTTGTAGAGCCAAATATAACACTGTGAACTTTTTAAATGCAATTTTTTTCTGCACATTAAAATCTTTCTTTGAAATGTGATTTGTTTGGGAAGGTAGAGACATTTCAGAGCTTTCCTCATGTTGCTTCTGGTAGAGAAGATTTTGTCAGACTGTGGCTACAAAGGGGAACACTTACAATTTACCTGTTAATTTGTGTAAACTCTTTGTCAAACTGCAGATGTTTGTGTTCAAAGTAATCTTTCTGCCATACTAATTTCATTTGGTCATTTCTGCCTCCAATGAAGTCAGTGCCTGATGTTATAGTCTTGTTCCGTGAGAAACAATTGTGATGGCACCAATTCAGAACGATGAGTTTAAGGCTGAGTAAAGAGAAGAATATGGACTGGGAAAAAGGGAAATTCTTGTTTATTAAACCAAAAATGTCTGTTGAAACATGAAATAAGAAATACTACTGGGGTGAGAAGGAGGAAATGACCGGCTCTATGGATTTATGTTTAGATCTTGGAATGAGTACTGTCTTGATGGTTCTAAGATCAGGGACAGGAGCTAAGTTAGTTCCGTTTTTCCTGAGTCTAACCAGGTTCTTCTCACTTCTCAAACTCCAGTGTTCCCTGAGGTCTTGTCTAGATGAGGCTGCAACTCAGCAAGTTGAATGTGCGTTAAAGGCAGAGCCTTGTCTACACTAGACTTTTCAGACAAATTAATTAGAACAGTAGCTAATGTTTTCTAACAACACACTTTTAAAATCCTAGGTTAGACAAGGCCTGAGTGCCACAAGAGGCATTATTCATTCTCTACCTTATCTGCTAGTTCCTACCAATTCCAGTTGCTTCTGTACTCTGCTGCTTCTCAGGCTAGGAACAAGCACCAGAAAATGGCACCTAGCAATGGTGGGAGGAGGGGAATATCTGGAATTCAGGTGAGAAGGGAAGAGGGATTTCCAAAGAGCTAGAACTGCATCAGGATTGTTTCCCTCCTAGAGTCTGGATCCAATCCTCCTGGATTCAGCTTGCCTCTCCCTTATACTGGTCCCCATGGTGACAGGAAAATCCTTGAAACTGACCAGTTTTAAACACATTTTGAATAGCTCCATCGCTCAGTCTTTAAATTGAGACTACCTTTCTTCCTAAAAACAGGGGTAGTCAATTTAATTTTTTTTTTTCAAGGTCCAAATTTCTTGGTCAAGGTATAGTCAAGGTCCAGACTCTAGAGAAACATTTTTCACACCGCAATAATGATGATGATGATGAGTAAACAAACAGATTTGGATGGTGGGTCTAGATTTTGCTCGCAGTCCGCCTATTGATTACCCCTGTCTGAAAAGGATGTGCTTGTTCACCCACAAGTTGTTGGGTCCAATACAGTAGTTACTGAGTGAAATTCTATGGCCCATGTTATGTAGAAGATCAGACAAGGTGATCATAGTGCTCCATTCTAGCATTAAAATTTATTAATCTCAGGATAACGAGCTTCTGAAGGATTAAGTCATAACGCAGGTACCCAGAGCAGTGAATGTTCACTTTTTCATTGTGCCAGTGGAGGCAGTTTCAGCTCCAAATCTGAGCGGGTTGCTTAAAAGCAGATAGTAAAGAGAAGATCAGTTGCAGCCAGAGTTCGCTGGTTGACCGGCTGGTATTATGAAAAGCCGCCTAAAATGGCATCAGTTATTTATCCATTTTGTCTCCATCAGTGACCGTGAGGACTTCCGTAATAGGGAAGTCCTGGGTTTTGAAAGCCAAAAAGCTTGCATGAAGTTTTTATTTGCATCTGCATTTATTACATCTAATAGCTGGAATGCATTAAGCCCCAATCGTGCAAATACTTAGACATATACTTAACTTTCAGCAGACTTCAGTGAGACTGCTCCCATGTGTGAGTGTTTGCAAGTTAGGGGCCATAGCTTTGTATTGAGAAAGACCAAATGTAAATTTCACAGGAAAGGTTATCTAAATAATTTTCTAGTTATAAGCAGGCCCATCAGGGACTTTTCAGTATATTAATATGAATGGGGTAGAACTTCACTTCAGTAGTTTAAAGACATTTAATATTTATCCTTTTTCTTTTAATTCTTTTCTAGGAAATGACCCACTCATGGCCACCTCCCTTGACAGCTATCCATACACCTAGCACAGCTGAGCCTTCAAAATTTCCTTTTCCTATAAAGGTAAAAAAACCAGCCATCTTCCCTCACATACTTTTTAATGTGTAAAGACCTAGTCTACACTTAAAACTTAAGTTGACAGAACTATAATGTTCAGGGGGTGTGAAAAATCCATCTACTCACAGTGTAGATGTAACTAGGTCAAGGGAAGAATGCTTCTGTTGACCTAGCTACCTTAATTTGGGGAGGTGAAGTTTCTACAGTGATGGAAAAACTCCTTCTGTTGGGTTAGTTTGCATCTACAGTCTGGGGTTACAATGCTGTCGCTATGGTGCTGAAGTGCACATGTGCAGACATGGCCTAGAATAGAGCTTTCAACTAGGATATATTTTCATCTGAGCTCGTCTCTTTCAGTATAGTAACTGGCTGTTAATTTTGGTTTTATTTAGAAAACTCAGATATGAAATGAAAGCAGGATGGGTTTTAAATATAAAGTCTCTCTACCTTATTTTAAGCCCATCTTTTCGGATCAAAATTTAGTTAGCTTTTGCTTCTGAGTAATTAGATTTGTTTTGGCTACAAACTTCTTGTACAGTCCATCTGTAATCATCTCCTACCTTTTTTATTTTACACTCAAGTCATCTTGAGCAATAGAAAAACGTGGATGAATAATCAGGAAAAGAAAAACCGTAATGTGAATTTGTCAGGATCTTGATCTTCAAAAATAATTGACTTTCACAAAGATTTGCAAGGTCTCATCTGTGTTTATAGCATAAACAATATCTATTCTTTATTATCAGTTTAAAAGTGTCCTCATAAATGTTACCAAATCTTCTTTTCACTTTATTTCAAAATTCAAAAATTAATATACTAATTATATATGTACTGTTGACATTACTGGTACATCTCCTTGTCCAGGATAAACGATCTCAGTACATCTTAGGGTTTTGCATCATCACAAAGATAAAAGGTCAGACTTCAACAAGACAGATTTTCATATAATAATAGGTAACTCAGTTTAAGCTGTTGGACCTGGTTTTTCAGAAGTGCTGAATATCCACAAGTCTATTTTAAGTTCTTAGTTGCTGTGACCGAGTGCTCAACACCTCTACAGAAACAAAATGCAGATAATGACAGACAGACAGCTGTTATAATTAATACTATATTAGGCCTAGTTCTCAGAAGGAACTGAAGAAGAGCTGTGTGTAAGCTTGAAAGCTTGTCTCTCTTACCAACAGAAGTTATTCCTATAAAATACATTTTACCTCACCCATCTTGTCTCTCTCAACTTTTTAATTTTTAGCTTTTATTCTTTCTTTTTAGGAATCCCAGCTTGTTGGATCTGTAATACAGAATCAGAGTAAGTAAAAGGAAAAAAAAAAAATCCAAACCAGACTTGATATTATAAGGGGAGCATCCATACAGGGTGCGGGTAGGGGATAGACAGAGAGAGTGTGTGTGTATGTGTTTTATATGGGGAGAGCTTTTTCAAAACGATTCAAGTGATTTAGAAGGGATGAACTTAAGCACATAGTCAAGTCTAAGCATATGCTTGAGGGCTTCGTTGAATTAGGGCCTTGATCTTTATTATATATTTCATGGATATAAAAATACAAAATATTAGAAAACTGTGTATTGAATGGTCAACAGACAAGGTAATAAGCTGGATCAGCATCATATGTCTGTGAAAATTCCTGACCAAAGATCAAGTTATTTAAAACACAAATAAAAATTCAGCGCAGTAAAATATGGCAGGAATGAGGGACACAATACCAACTGTTTCTCTTTGGTTTTACAGAACAGTATGATGCGCCTTCAAAAACATTGCCTAATTCCCAGCAAGGAACTTCGTAAGTAATCAGATTCACTTCTTGGTGATATGTTCAGTGAGCTGCAGTTATGCAATTATGGTGGGTGTTACCTGTTTTAAACCCTGATTTACTGGAATTTTGTGGAGATTGAAGTTTTAGCAATCCTCTTTCAATAAACTTAGGGTCTGATCCAACACACATTGAAGTCAATGGAAAGACTACATTAGACTTCAGTGCACATTAGACCAGGCCCTTAATGAAGTGGGTTTTTTCAATATTACTGATAATATGCTTTGAGGTTTTTCTCTCTGACTCTATCACTGCTTAATATCTAGCCATACCTCTCACAGTTTGAACTACAAATAGTACATGAAGTTCTTGTCTTAAATGCAAATGTACTTCTGTTTCCTGTCATGTATATAGTTTAAAGTCTATTAAGGTTAGTAAAGTACCAGTACCATTCTTTCTTTTAGACAGAAGTACCTGCTGCTCTGATTTAGTAGTCAAGCGCTTGCTTCTCACAGTCTCAAATTCAGATTTTTATAACACTTAGTGTGCTGTAGGATTTTGGGAAATTATTGACTAAAATTATTAAAAGACCAATAATGATATTGCTATGATTATAGCAATAGTATTAGTCAATTCTTTCCAGTTATACCAAAAAAAAAAGAGAGTTCCCTAATGACTTTATTGCTGGTTTCCTGTTTGATTTAAAAGTGAATCATTCTTTTATTCTTTCAAACAACCAAAAAGTCTCATTTCTGCTTTTGAAAATTAGGGTGTAAATTTGTGCTTAAGAAAAACATGAAAAATTCAGTGTTTGTAGCAAACCTTCTGTTAGCCAGCTGCATAGTATGAGGGTTTCTTCCTATTTCTTGGCTACTTATTCGATTTGCCTCTGTTCTCTTTATTAGTTGTGTTTTCTAAATCAGTAAATTTATAATTTGTGTCTGAATGAGAGAGATTTTCTAGTCCACAAAACATTTTTACTGGGTATAACTTGGTTAAACTGTTGTAGTCTTATTGACACTGAAAACTATTGTGACAGCACATAAAACTATTGATGAACAGTTCTTGATTAAAGGAAAAGTGGAAGTGACTCTGTGACCTCATTTCTGTGTGTGAAATAAGAATTTTCTCCACTAGATCCTTTCCTGTTTTATTAGAACATCTTTATGATCACATCTTATTCCATTAAAATATTGCTCTCCTAAATTTACATAGCCATTTAGCTTTGGGTTTTTTAGAACTGCTTAATTCTTCCAGAGCTTTTAGCCAAGTGGGGGTTTGGATTTCAAAAGCCTGACATTGTGTCACTGATAAAGAACTAGTTTATAGAGTTGAAAATAAGATTGGTTTCAAACATTCTAGGAATCCTTGCTTAGATATGATTGTATAAAATGATCCTTTCATTCTACTCCCTATGGTCCCAGTCATACAATCAGATGTGCAATGTGGCCCCAAGGATATCTGTGTGGTTCCTCAAGGCAGAGGGTTCTATCCATAGGGATTAGGAGTCAAGGCCTTTATATGTAAAATTAAAATCCTCCTAGTGATATCAGGAATCACAATGATACTTTCTCTGCTAATTTTAATAAAGAAATATTGGGACCGAGTTGATTTAGTGTAGGATTTTTCAAAAGGTTTCAGTGTTGGCCTAACTCTGCTTCTTTTGAAGTAAACTCCAATGTTAGCCCATGGCTAAGCATTTTGAACATCTGAATTTTAGTGTTTATATTTTGAAAAGGATTAGGGGGCTGGGAGGTGGTAGGGAATGCCAGCTAGTGAGTGATTCATTTTTCTCTTTAATGTGTGTGAAGAAGGTTGTTAATTGTAACACCCTGACTTTGTAGCATTGGTGAAAACTGTAACCCCAGTGAACTAGGTTAATTATAACTGTTTCAAAGTATTGTTGTGTGATGAAATTTAGTCCTGCAACGTTAACCAGACCAGATGGCAGTACTGAATGATTGTGAGCCTTGAGTAAGAGTAAAGTTTCAAGTCAAGAGTGCTAAGTTACCCAAGGGCAATTTGAATAGCAGGGAATTGCTAAATCATTTTATGTTTAGCAATTTTAGCAGTATTTAAAGCCATATAAGGTTACTGATAGGAATGTTGTTCTCTGAGGGCTTGTCTACACTGGCAATTTACAGCACTGCAACTTTCTCGCTCAGGGGTGTGAAAAAACACCCCCGTCAGCGCAACAAGTTTCAGCTCTGTAAAGCTCCCATCGTTGGTAGCTACGCCCCTCAGGTGCTGCGACCACCCTAGCCTTGTTAAAGCGCTGGTGTTTTAACATTGCCAGTGTAGACTAGCCCTGAGTGTTACAAATTGGAGAGAGGTTCCTCCACCCTGACTCTGTTTTAACCACTAGCAATGAAATTAGGCATTTTTAAAATTGTTCAGAACAGGGATGGGGAAAAATTAAACTGGCCTATGCTTTGGCTTTCCTGCCCAGTTGAACTGAGCCTGGAGAGATTTTGTATGCGAGTCCTGTAAGATCTATTAAACATACCCAGCTGCCCTCTGGGCCCATTAGTTGTCCTTACATCCAGATTAAGGGTCTCAAATTGGAATCCCATAAACTGGGCCACTTTGCTTCTCTTCTCTCTCCTTTGCCGTTTGCTTCCCTACCAAAGATCCCCCCCCCACACACACCTTCAAAGACTTCTTCCCTTTCCTCTCCTTTAGATAAAAGTACCAGTGTCAGCAGCTCCAGGACCCCTTCCCTTTCTCAGGGTATCTCTCTGCTGGAATCACAGGTGTGACTGCCGCACCTGTAGATATACCAGAGCTAGCTTTGATCTAGCTAGACTTGAATCACTATAGCAGGGAAGCTGTGGCAACACAGTCTAGCCCAGGTGTGGGCAAACGTTTTGACCCGAGGGCTGCAAAATTGTGTGGAGAGCCAGGTAGGGAAAACTGTGCCTCCTGAAACAGCCTGGCCCCGCCCCCTATCCGACCCCACCCGCTTTCTGCCCCGATTGCCTCCCTCAGAACCCCCTCCAGCCCCCAGCTCCTTGTCCTCTGACTGTCCCCTCCAGAGACCTCCCCACCCCAACCACCCCCCTGAGACCTCCACCCCTTATCTCAGCCCCCCTGCTCCTTGTCCCCTGACCACCCCATCCCGAGGACCCCCCACACACACTCTAACTGCCCCCAAAGACCCCACCCAATCCTCTCTGCTCCCTATCCCGACTGCCCCCCGGGACTCCTTGCCCTCTTATCCAACCCCCTTGTCCTGGTACCACGCCGCTCAGAGCGTCAGGAGCTCAGGCCCTGCTGGAGCCAGCCACGCTGCTGCAGTGCTGTCCAGGAGCAGCAGGTCAGAGTGCTGGCAGCATGGTGCGCTGAGGCTGTGGTGGAGAGGAGACAGCGAGGGAGGGGACAGGAGCTAGCCTCCCTCGCCGGGAGCTATGGGATCGGGCAGGACGGTCCCGCAGGCCACAGTTTGTTCACTGGTGGTCTAGCCACTCAAGTGCTACTCAGGTTCCCACAGAGTTGTTGTTCTCGCAGTGCTGGCAGTGTGTGCTGGCAGTTGTTCTGGCAGTGCTGCCATGGCTTCACTGCGACTGTTGTTGGAGCTAGCTACTTCAAAGTTCACTTCTGCTGGTGTTAGTAATATTGAGAGCCCTAGTGTAGACACTGTGTTTGGAACAGCTAATTGATACAGTGCCTAAAACACTGGCAGGAGCCAACATTCTGTCTACGGTGGGGCTCCCAACATTGCTGCTATATCTGTAGGAGACTTTTACATCATTTCCCTAGTGTAGTCAGGCATAGAAGTTTTACCAGGCTTGCAGTAGTGTGCTTAATCTCCTCTACGCTAGTAGTTAAACTATTTTCAGCACCAGTTCAGCGGGACACGTTCTTGACCATTCTTGTCTCAGAAGAGGGTCAGTTTTCTAGCACGCCGTGACTCTGAGGTTCTGCCTATTAGTTCTGTAGCTTCTCTCCCATCATTAAGGAACTAAGGGATTTCATTAAAAAAAATAAATAAATCCCAGCTGTACCGAATCAGTGGGAGACATAAGAGTCTCAGCTGTGAGGGATTCCAGTGTCTGTAGCACTATGACAGCTAAAGAAAGGCAGGGCTCTCACCAATGCAGCTGAACGAGAGAGCACACTGGTGAGCCTTTCTTGATTAAAAACTCCCTCGCATAGACAAGGCCTACCAGAATTTAGTAAATTATAGCTGCTTGGTGTACAATGAAAACCATTAAAAAGTCGATGGGCTTGATTCTCCACAGCCTTGCATGTTGACAGCTGTGCAGAGGGCACAGGGAGTATAAAATGCTTCCACCGGTGTCAGTGAAAGGTAAATTCTGAGCAAGTAGTGTTCTCCATGCACTTTGCACAAGTGTGAATGACTACTCAAAGTGCAACGCAAGGAAGGATCAGGTCCAACTTTTGCAAGCCATTACCCCCAGGATGATTTTATTTTAGATATAAAGAGAAACTGGTTCTCTCAGATGCCACTCAGCAATATCTAAGTTTAAATGTGCCTTTTAATGGTGACTGCTTTATCAGAACATGAGAATTAGTTTTTGCTTAGACGTTGAAGTATCCTAGATATCTGTAAGTATAATCAACCAAGATGCATACCCAGTCAGTGTGAAGGAGAAGTGGCTTAGATTTGCATATCTAACAGTGTAAGCCATGATTTGCCCAGAGACTTAATTATGCTTCCTTCTTGAACTGATGCATCTCTGGTTTTTGTTTTCATTTATACAATGGTACATTCTTCCTTTGCTCTTTGAAATACACGTGACTGAAAATTCAGCCGCTTAGAGTAGCTCATGTTAGGAAGTGTAGTTGACTGAAAACAAACAGCATTTGTGCTGGTTAATTAGAGGTTGAAATCCCTATGCATCTGTGTGCCCAAATTAAGCATTCAGCTATACAGAACATGCAAGGATTTCCCAGATGGCTTTCATTCTTGAATAAGACCCTTAAGTTAGCACCTGGCTTCATTGGAATGGAAGTTGCCTTTCTTTTTAGAAGAGGAGATGCCAAGTTCATTCTTGCTAATGTGTCTCTAACCAGGCCAGCAGAGAGAGACCAGCTTGTGCATTCAGTGGAGCTGTTCCTTTCTGGCATGCTACATTAGTTTTAGAACTGCTTCCCTAAGAAAGCCTTTTTTAATACGTTTTCTGAGAGAATGATTGTGTGTATGTGCGGCACTTTCTACAGACTACAGAATAGAATAGGGCAACCCCTAAAAATATGGCAACTCCTGAGCTAATTAAATATTAGACTGGGTTTATTTTCTTTAACTAACCTATTTAACAACTTGTTGAAATGTTATGTAGGAAGCTGGCTATCTGTTTATCTATTTGAAAGCATGACTCATTTGAAGCATTATTTGTTGAGCCAAGCAACCAGTTTTCTTTACTAATTCTTAAAATAATCCAAATTAAAGAGGACTTCCTAATAGTGCTGCTGCTCCCTCCCACATCGTCCTGTTGCCTCTGAAGGAAATGCATCCATAGCCCAGACTTTAAAGAAGTTCCTAGTAGGGTTTTGGTTTTTTAAAACATCTGGGCAGCCTGAAATTTGTGGCTTGAAATTGGTAATTAAGTATGAAGCATTCTCTAGCTGGCTGGCTGGCTCAGAATTTACTCCAGGTGGTAGTTATCACCTTAGAATGATTAATTCCCCAAAGGTCCAGCTGATTCCTAAAGAACAGTTGACTGCATTGCCTTCCAGAAGAAAACAGCCATTCTGGTTGGCCATCTCTTCAGAAAGATGGATTGAATAGTCATGGAGATTTAAACACCTGTAAGCTAGAATTCACTTAAGACAGGATAGTGTATGTAGAGTCTTGCATTACTGCTCACCATGTACTGTTTCTGTACTGTAATTAATTAGAGGACTTTGCTTTGCAAGTTGGTCATTCTAGCACCTTTTAGCAATATGTTGATTCCAGTAAAGGACAGTGTAGCTTTAGACTCCAACAAGAAAGCAGGAATATGAAGGTTGATTGGAAAAGAGAGTTCAAATACATGAATAGCTTAGTCTTTCTCTGGAAAACAGACTTCTCATAGCTTTGCTTAGGGGTTGACCCATGCAAACCTTTACTCATGCAAGTTAGCTGAAACGGGGCTGTTTGCCTAAGTAAGAATTACTCAGTGAGTAAAATTAGTAGGATCAGAACCTTGGTTTGGAGTACAGGATTTGCAGAGAGGATGGATGAATTTGTGAGAAGAGGGGAAAATATTTCTGTTAATTTAGTGCATACGCAAAAAGCAATGGACTAAAGTAGTATCCCACAGGAACACATGCATTTTAAAACTTTTTTTTTTAACTCTGCTTTAACAGCTGCAAGAACATGTTCAAACAAAAGAATTTGTCATTAAAAATGAGATTAGTAAATATTTATTAAATTTTACTACCAGCAGCATACGGGGTACTTACCCAGTCCAGAGATACAAAGAACCTCTGTTCAGCACACTGTCATTCAAACATTGCAGCAATATGTATGGTTACGGCTGGCATGGCCAGTCCTTTGTATCACGTTGCTTTCAGGAGTACAAAACTTTCCAGAGGGGGTGGGGGGAAGCAATGGAAACATTTCAATGTAATGTTTATAACCCAACACTTGAGAATCTTAATGTAAAGCTGAATGTATATAAAAGTGAAACCGTCCAAACTCGGTAAAGAAGTAAACAAACAATATAAATAGTAAGTTGGCTTTTTCATTATTAAAAGTATTTTAAAGGTGGTAGCAACAATTTAGGTAAAGAAATTTTTGACCTGCAATATGTAATTTAGTTGGCTTCCTCCATTTAAGAGTTTAATATGATTTTTCGAAAGAGGCTAGTAATTTGGGGTCTCTTGGTATGAGTGTCCAACTTCTGAGATACCTTAAAGGGATTCAGATTTTCAGAACTTTCTGAAAATAAGGTTCTAAGGTGCTACAGGTTGGGCATCTAACATTACTATTCAGTTAAAAAAAAAAATAGCATTTAGCAGGAGTTGTCTAAAGTTTCTTTTTGTAGAGTTATGGAATAGACTTTGCCTCTTATCTCTTCTTTGGAGGGTTCTACGTAAAAATATATATATACTGTGGAATCAGGAAATAAATAATTCAGAGAACCCTATCATTAACACCCTGTATGCATCAGAATGATACCATTTGGAATGGCAGCTATACTTGACAGATCTCCTCCTTCACAGAGTAATATTTGTTAAGAACATAAGAATGGCCGTACTGGGTCAGACCAAAGATCCGTCCGGCCCAGTATCCTGTCTACCGAAAGTGGCCAATGCCAGGTGCCTAACAGGTAATGATCAAGTGATCTCTCTCCTGTCATCCATCACCCCCCTCTGACAACATGTTGTACAACATGGATGCTGAAGAGCCAGATTTCATTAGGATTTATTTTCATTAGCAAAGACTTAAAACAGGGGCAGGCAAACATTTTGGCCTGAGGGCCACATCGGGTTTGCGAAATTATATTGAGGGCCGTGTAGGGAAGGCCCTGCCCCCAATCCAGCCCTCTCCCACTTCCCGCCCCCTGACTGCCCCCGAGAATCCCTGACCCATCAACCCCCCCCACCTTGTCCCCTGACTGCCCCTTCCACAGACCCCTAACCACCCCCCAGGACCCCACTCCCCACCCAATTCCCCTGCTCTCTGTCCCCAGGCTGCCACAACCCGTATCCACCTTCCCACCCCCAACCACCCCAGAATCCCACCCCAACCAACCCACCCTACTCCCTGACTGCCCCCTCCAAAGCCCCCACCACCACCCTAGAACCCCCCCCATTCCTCCTTACCATAGCTGCTGAGGGGGGAGAGCATGCAGCCCTGGCCCTCAGAACTCTACTCGCGCACGGTGGCTCCGGGGGAGAGGGAGAGTGCACAGCTCCGGCCCCCAGAGCACTCCCTGCGCGGCATGGCTCTAGGGGAGGGGCCAGCGAGCAGCCCTGGCCCCCAGAGCGCTGCCCCTGCGGCGCAGTTCTGGGGAAGGGGCGAGCGCGCAGCCCTGGACCCCAGAGCGCTGCCTCTGTGGCGCGGCTCCAGGGGAGGGGCCAGCAGGCAGCCCCGGCCCCCAGAGGCGCGGCTCCGGAGGAGGGGCAAGCACGCAGCCCCGGCCCCCAGAGCGCTGCCTCTGCAGTGCAGCTCTGGGGTAGGGGCAAGCGCTGCCCCTGTGGCACAGCTCGAGAGGGGGGCACAGCCTCCCACCGCGGACCGGATGGGACAGTCTTGCAGGCCCGATGTGGCCCGCGAGACGTAGTTTGCCCACCCCTGACTTAAAAAGCGGCTGATTTCAAGGACAACAGCAATGCTCAGGTACACACAAACTCCTGTGTAATTGTAAGTTAGCTGGAAGATAGCTAATGTAACACCAATATTTAAAAAGGGCTCTAGAGGTGATCCCGGCAATTAAGTCTAACGTCCGTACCAGGCAAATTAGTTGAAACAATAGTAAAGAATAAAATTGTCAGGCACATAGAAAAACATAAATTGTTGGGCAAAAGTCAACATGGTTTCTGTAAAGGGAAATCAAGTCTTACTAATCTATTAGAGTTCTTTGAAGGGGTCAACAAACATGTGGCCAAAGGGGATCCAGTGGACATAGTGTACTTAGATTTCCAGAAAGCCTTTGACAAGATCCTTCACCAGAGGCTCTTACATAAATTAAGTTGCCATGGGATAAGAGGGAAGATCCTTTCGTGGATTGAGAACTGGTTAAAAGACAGCGAACAAAGGGTAGGAATAAATGGTAAATTTTCAAAATGGAGAGTAGTAACTAGTGGTGTTCCCCAAGGGTCAGTCCTAGGACCAATCCTATTCAACTTATTCATCAGTGATTTGGAGGAAGGGGTAAACAGTGAGGTGGCAAAGTTTGCAGATGATACTAAACTACTCAAAATAGTTAAGACTCAAGCAGACTGTGAAGAACTTCAAAAAGATCTCACGAAACTAAATGATTGGGCAACAAAATGGCAAATGAAATTTAATGTGGCTAAATGTAAAGTAATGCATATTGGAAAAATAACCCCAACTATACATATAATATGATGGGGGCTAATTTAGCTACAACTACTCAGAAGATCGATCTCGGAGTCATTGTGGATAGTTCTCTGAAGACATCCATGCAGTGTGCAGCGGCAGTCAAAAAAGCAGACAGGATGTTAGGAATCATTAAAAAAGGGATAGAGAATAAGACGGAAAAATCTTATTGCCCTTATACAAATCCATGGTGTGCCCGCATCTTGAATGTTGCATACAGATGTGGTCTTCTCATCTCAAAAAAGATATACTGGCATTAGAAAAGGTTCAGAGAAGGGCAAGTAAAATGGTTAGGGGATTGGAACGGTCCCATATGAGGAGAGAATAAAGAGGCTGGGACTTTTTAGCTTGGAAAAGAGGAGACTAAGGGGGGATATGATAGAGGTATATAAAATGATGAGTGGTGTGGAGAAAGTGAATAAGGAAAAGTTATTTACTTGTTCCCATAATAGAAGAACTAGGGGCCACCCAATGAAATTGGTGGGCAGCAGGTTTAAAACAAAGAAAAGGAAGTTCTTCTTCACACAGCGCACGGTCAACCTGTGGAACTCCTTGCCTGAGGAGGCTGTGAAGGCTAGGACTATAACAGGGTTTAAAAAAGAACTGGATAAATTCCTGGAGGTTAAGTCCATTAATGGCTATTAGCCAGGCTGGTAAGGAATGGTGTCCCTAGCCTCTGTTTGTCAGAGGGGGGTGATGGATGGCAGGAGAGAGATCACTTGATCATTATCTGTTAGGTTCACTCACTCCGGAGCACCTGGCATTGGCCACTGTCGGTAAACAGGATACTCGGCTAGATGGACCTTTGGTCTGACCCAGTACAGCCTTTCTTATGTTCTTAAGTCCTGTATATTTTTGTGGGGATTGCAGGAAGTTTTATCTTTAATACAATAGCTTTACAGGTTCTCAGCTTACTTGATGTGGGTGGGAGATGTCCTAGAAAGGTGGCTTGGCTTCCAGAAGTGCAAAAGTACTTTTTGAGGGGTTTTCTTTAGTCTTGTTTCCCTACTCCTGAAAACTAACTGCACTTTCCTATGGTGCTTGTGTTTTATGCTGAAAGAGCGGAGAAGGGTAATTTGTTAGCACTTGTTTTAAAGGAAACTGTAAAAGCAGAACAAGCAACACACCCAAAGAGTCCTGCTTTAAGCAAGGAGTTGGACTAGATGATCTGAGGTCCCTTCTAACCCTGATATTCTATGAAAACCTTCAGAACTATCACTTGAGTCTGTTTCCTGTTCATTCCCTATGTATAATTCTCCATTACTGTTAATGGCAGCAACATGCTCATACATTTAAGGGAAATGTGTTGCTTTTCTCATTACCTTTAGAATTATGGTAATTTAATTTGGTGCTTGAAAAACCTCACGTGCTCTGAGAGGAATCATACTTTACTGTTCCACCATGACTGCCAATTGCTGCTTCACTGTTAAAATAGATCTTATCTGACAAGGCAGTTTCTCCTGCAGTTTCATTTGGATTTGGGATTCACTGCTTCCTGTCCTAAGCTGCTGTGCAGGGTGCGTTTGTTGTTAAACAGCTGCCAAGTTCCACAGCCCAGTTGGTCATATTTCAGTGGTTTAGAAATTATTTGTGAAAGTGTGTATGTATCTGTGCTTGCCGAGTGCTTTGGTATGAAAGGCACTTTGTAAATGTAAGATTACTTCTTGCTTATTTGTCTAACTGGGGCGGAGTAGTATCTGAAAAGAAGAAATCGCTCAGTTTATTTAAGCTTCTACTGTAGTGTGTTCACAGCATCTTAATATCAAACTGCTTAGAGTCTTTAAATGTGACCTGTTTGCCCCCTTTTATTATGATTATTTATAATTTGTATTTAATGTAAGAGAGACATTATCATGGGCCAGGATTGCATTGTGCTAGGCACTGTACAAACAAAAATGAAGACCTGACAGGATTTTTCAAAACTTTGTTGAGAAATATCAGGAATGTCAAGCTTATATTTCCCTGGTTTTGCTAGAGGACTTCCTGGGGGTCCCATAGAAATTTAGTGTGAGTTCTCACACCTTCCTAAAGTGCTGAGGGTGTTGATGTGTTAACAGAGCAATTATTTCTTCCAGATGATCATTCAGAATTAGATTGAACAGGTATTTAAAACAAAGGATGCTTTTTAAACTGAATAAAAATTCCTTTCCCTCTCATTTTCTCAGCTTTAAGTCTCTTATCTTCTGAAATATCATTTCAGTAGTTCTCTGGTTGCTGTACTCCACCTCGGGTAGCTAAGACTTGAATTTCTAGTCTTTTGAGTTGGGAGGATTTTCAGGCTGCCTTCATACATTAGAAAGAAGAAGAAAACGCAGTGGGACTCAAGCGATTTTTTTTGCCCTCCTTTTCAAGGCACTGTTTTCTTGATGCTTTGAGACAACTGGAAGAGTCCTACTTTGTGACTACACGTTTGTGAATAAGTTATGACCAAATTCTGTTCTTGGATGCATGCACATTCTCTGCTCCCAGTGACATCAGAGCTGAATTTGTCTTAGTATTTCTCTTTATTGCACAAAATGTTACATTTCCTAGTGCGAGCATGACTTGCTGTTATGTAGAGGAGGAAGAAGATATGGGGGCAGTTCAGCTTGAACTTGGCATTGGTTTAGGCATTCTTGATTTGGAGATTCAGCTTCAAAAAGAGAACCTATGTGGTGATGGAAGTAATCTCAATCAAAGAAAAACAATGTGAATGCCCATACATTGTTTCTAATGCCTGTAAAACACTTTACTGTTCTATCAGGAAGCATCATGGCCTAGTAGATAGAGCACTTGACTGGTTCTGCCAATGGTGTGATCTTGGAGAAGTCATTTCTCCCCTGTGCCTCAGTTTCCTCATCTATGATATGGGTACAATGCTATTGACCTTCTTTGTAAATACTTTAAGATGTGTAAGATGTAAGAGCTAGGTAATGTATTACATTCTGTTCAGGTGATAATAGTATTTAATACTAGAACAGGGATAGACAACCTATGGCACACGTGCCGAAGGCGGCGCAGGAGCTGATTTTCAGTGACACTCACACTGCCCGGGTCCTGGCCACCAGTCTGGGGGGCACTGCATTTTAATTTAATTTTAAATGAAGCTTCTTAAACATTTTACAAACCTTATTTACTTTACATACAACAATAGTTTAGTTATATTTTAAAGACTTTTAGAAAGAGACCTAAAAACGTTAAAATGTATTACTGGCACGCGAAACCTTAAATTAGAGTGAATAAATGAAGACTCGGCACACCACTTCTGAAAGGTTGCCAACCCCTGTACTAGAAAGTGTTAAATCTTGAAACAAAATCCCAATATTTTTTTTGAAGTATGCTATCAGAACTAGACACGCAAGTTTGGAAGGATCAAGTTTTGTTATTAGCGACTGCCTTTTTAAAGCATATCCATCTATGTCCCTTTTTTTTTTTTTTGTCTTTCAGAATGCTACAAGATGACCTTCAGCTCAGCGATAGTGAAGACAGTGATGATGATCGGGTCAGTTTTAGACATTTTATATTATACTACACACTCAGAAATCCCTTTAAATTAATGTGATCTGTACCATTGTTTTAAGCTTTTTAACCTAACCTTTCTCCCTTCCCCCCCCCCTTTTTTTTTTTGTTTAAATATTTAGGTCTCTGAAAAGCCACCTCCCTCATCTGCTCCTCCAAGGTAGTGTTTGTTCCAAAACTGCTAAGTAGAGCAATAGGAAGAAAAATGTGCGTGACTGATACTTTGTACACATCGATAAATGGGGGAGGATGGAGGTATTTTGATTTTTGCAGATCCTCAGTTGGTGTGAATTGGAGTAGCTTCATGGAATTAAAACAAGCAGCTTTGCCAACATGCCCTAGCTCAGGACCTGACCTTTAGTACTTTGTACAGATAAATTAGTGAGCTAGTTAGAAGGCAAAGGAAAAAATATTGGCTGACTAGCATATTCTGGAAGTTTAATTCATTGGTTACAGTGCCTAGCCAGATTTAGCTGATGTTTTGAGATTCATTTCTGTTTGCTCACCCTCTTGTTATAGCTTTCACTGAAGTCAAGAAATACTTGAAAACTTTGAATACATTTAAATTAATCTGGTTGCTATTTTTGTTCTAGTGTGGTGTATAAGTAGTTGGTCGAAAAGCAACTAATTAAAGTGATCACGCAAGTCAAAGGAGAAACTCATCTGAAATGGAAAATTATGAGAATGTGGAGTATTGTCCTTGTGTGCTCTTTGAGATAGATGTATGAATGTATATGCATTTATGCAATGTATAATACAAGTGAATCAAACTCAAGCTAAGGAAAGAGCTGAATTAAGTTTTTCACTATGGTCAGTGGACCAAAACTATAAACTTGTTAAGGCCAAATGCTCCCCTCAGTCCCCAGTGGATCTCCTGTGGATAATAATGGGAGGTTTGCACTGAGGTCAAGAGTAGAAACATGATCCTTATGGAATAACAGACCTTTCAGTTATTAGCATTTTAACTGCTTTCAGTGGGGCAAAGATGGCATTTTCAGGGCCTCCACTATTTCTGTCGTTTGGCTTACTTTGCCACTTGCATGTGCATTTTGCTCATTTGTGTGCATCGTTGCAGTAACTGCATATGATAAATACACATGCAGCAATGCATCCATATTATTTGATGTGTTTTGGGGAGATTTTGAAAAGCACAAATGAGTCATCTGCCTAACTCTCATTGATTTTTGTTTTCCATTTGTGCTTTTGAAACTCAACAGTCATTAAGAGCTTCAGAATTAACATTCAGCTGTGATGAATGTGCATGTCTAACTTCTTCTCAAGCTGCTGTTTTAGGCTAACATGGTGTGTGTGTGGTGGTAGGGGGGAGGGATGAGGAGGCTAGGCCTATAAGGTCATCTTTGCAACTATAAGGATTGAGAACTTGGGCCAGAGTAACTAATTTTAAAGCACCTAACTAATTGATTTGATTTTTTTTTCAAAAGTGTGCACCTGCAGCTATCATAGACTCAGTGACAGATGGGTGTGCTCAGCACCACTGAAAATCAGTCTACTTATTTAGATGCCTAAATTTGGACTTAAGTGTCTCAGATTGTTACAGGTCTGAAAATTAGCCTTCATTTTTTTTTTTTGAGTGAAAGCAAAATTTCCTTTTGTCTTGGGGCTGGATAAATAGGTCAAGGGTTTACACCTCTAACTCTCCCAGCCCCCATAAACCAATGTGTGTTTAGTTTCCTGCATTAGCTGGTATTATCTGCAATACCGCACTGGCAAGTAATGTGTACGTCTGATTTTATGTCCCTAAGAAGCCAGAAACAGTTGCATACGCAAAATACAGCAAAGAGGTAAACTAGACCTCAAGTTGTTTCAGCTCCTCATGATATGACAGCTGAGCATTGCTGATACAATCTTTTAAGCAGCTTGACAGCGGCAGTGTTCAAGGTGGAATGCATGGGCATACGATTTTTTTAAAAAAAGCTCAGAACCCTTCCAAATGGAAACAGCTTAAATACAGAGCACGTTTTTGGCCTGTTACCTATATTCTTCAAGCAAAGCATAATGGTCTGTAGAGTCAAGGTTACACGAGGGCATGAAAATTTTTGGCAGTGATAATCAGTTTGCTTCTGGGAGAGCACTTAAAATGTAGCTTTCAGTATGAGTCTGAATCAGCAAGAAAACTGATTGCAGCTCATGCAAATGTATCAATGTTGATGTGCGAGTTTTCTTAGGTTAAGACCATGATTTTGATTTTTAACGCCTTTCCAAAACACACATTGTGCTTGTCCCACTGAACTTAGTATGTTTCTGTTTTAAGCAGACTTGAGAAGTGAGCTCTGAGGGGATGCGTGTTCTGGGGGTAATATGCCACTTTAGCTTAGCGATTCAGCTAGGTAATGCTCTTATGAAATGGAAAGCAAAGGAGGAAAATATAGTGAAGAGAGGTGTGTGTGTAAAACCTTTTCAGGAAAACTAATTTTCTCTCATACTTTTTTAGCTATTTAACTGGCATCTATCCATCCCATTGAGTACTGGTCTTTCAGAAAGCTAGATTGAAAAATCTACAGTGACAGTTTTTACTTTTGCCATATAAATAGAGCTTCCCAACCTGTTATGATACCAGGTGAAACTTTGCTCACACATTCATCTGGCTCAGGGAAGGGTTTATTTTGAGCCATTACCTTTTCTTTTATGGTATGGTAATGAATTCTCTTTGCCTTCTCACCAATGCCAAAATGTAAGTTGTTTTAATTCCAAGTGTTGTCGTGTCAATGAAAATATCAAACCTTCACCCATGCTGCTTTCTAATTTTGTCTCTTGATGGCCTTGCAGTGCCTCACAATCGCAGCCCGAGAGTGCGGCATCAGCACATTCCAGCAGTGCGGAGTCAGGGAGCACCAGTGACTCAGACAGCTCTTCAGATTCGGAGAGCGAGAGCAGTTCAAGTGACAGCGAAGCAAACGAGCCACCGAGAACTTCTACGTCTGAGGTACTGTGTGCTGGTGAGGTAGCAAGGCTTAATGAAGCCTACCGCCTCTGACTCCTCACTGACCGAATACCAAAATAGTTACAGGGAAGCAGCCTTGGGATAAAATGTCATCCTCTTCTATATGTGGGTTCTTTTAAACCCCACACCGCTTCCATGAACTTTCTCATGTGCTGTTTAACAAGCTTTGAAAGTCAAATAGGCCTTGGTAACAAGTTAATTGGGCTTCAGAAAGAATGTTTCAAAATCCAAGCGTGATCGGTGCTCTCTCTTCCTCATTTCAGGTATGGTCTGCAGTGTTCCCCCTAGAAATGGGCCAGAACCAAACCCCCAGCATCCAAACTTTCCAGTAGTTTCAGTCAGTGTTTGACTTCAATGTTTCAGGCTCATCTTTGTGTATGTAATTATTATGGATTGTTTATTTGAGAGCTGCTTTATGAGGAAACCATTTTTTTGCTATTTAAAGCAAGGTTGTTCTGTCTTAGAATAGTGCATTTCCTTCTGAAATCAAATGGCAGCTGTGTTTGATGAGGTGAAACCTCTCTCTTCAGATTTCGTCGGAAATGTGCCTGGAATGTGCCTGGACTCACTGCTGTTGAGTTTGGCTTGCTTTTCTGCCCTACTGGGTCTTTGGAGGCCTTATTGACTTGATTGGGAAAGCAAGCTAACAAAACTCAGCATAATGCTTCATAGTTTCATAATCAAGACCAGCTGCATTTTTCAAATTCATTCCAAAATGAAACTATATTTTCCAAGTCCCTGTTAACATGAAGCTCAGTGCTGTGCTCTGTGCAACATGTCAATGGAGCACTTTCTCTTTCTGTCACTGAGGTGGTGGGGAAAAGAGGGAAGTTACAAAATGTTTCCAAATTAACAAAATGGTGTAAAATGGTATCCCCCGGGCTACATTTCTGATCATACATGCAAATTCAGCAGCACTTTATGTATCAGTCAGGGTATAAGCAATTTAAATTTCCTTCTGTTCTCCCTAGCCCTCTTCCATCTATTTTATTTCTTCTATTACAAGTGTAGGAGCACACATATAGGGAGATTATTTGGACACAGGCAAAACTGAGGTATACTGATACAAAAATCTTGGGAATCTTGAAAAACAGATACTTCACCCCATTCCCAACATACACCTCCATTCCCATTTCTCAGACCAATTTGTGTGATTGCAGATTTCATTTAAATAAAATTCAGATAAAATTCAGGTGCTATCTGAAGGAAATAAATGTTATGCTTTTTTTCCTACATATAAACCTAGATGTCTTGTCTTGAGATTAATAGGTGATGGGAAAGGAGAAGAACTAACTAGTTAATTTCCATTAAATGTTATGTCTTTTTCTTGCTATATTTCATTCTTTCAGCAACTCCTAAAGTAAACTGAAAGCAAGGCTGTTAGTACGTTTTACTTACTGAATACATATAGAAAATTTCATCACAGACAAAAGTGATTGCTTAAAGATCTGTTGGCAGTGGTTGCTTTTTTATTTTATGATCTCTTACCACCTTTAGTAAGGTGGTGTTTGGCAATGAATATATGTAGGAAAGTGTGAACCACAAATAACAGCTGGCCGTACCAGGGATGCATATAAAGCATCCAGGAGAACCCAGCAATCTGAGGACACACTTACACTTATGGGTCTAATTCTCAGGTGAAGTCTTTACTGAAGAAAAAAAAATTCTTTACTCAAACTAAAATGTTAGTGAAGACAAGGCAGTTGTAGTTAGCAGGTTTGAGTCAAAGACTACAGCAGAGCCTGGGAGTTAATACTCCCTACTAAATCCTAATAAATCTTCAAGTTAGCTAAGTTGAAAACTTGCCTTTTTTGTGTGTGTTTGCATTGAAGACATGTTCCTCAGTACAAATTAGACTTAAACTCAATGAATCTGGCTAATGAGGACGGCCTAGTCTTGGGGAATCCTCCATGATTGCTATTCTCTAGTGTAAGGGCATGGCTGGGAAAAAGGAACATGGTTGGGGCCATCTCTGTGATCTGTGGATTCCTAGCTCCTGGAATGCACCTGAAGAGCATTTGGCAGCAGAAGAGTTTAGCGTGGGCCTGTGGCAATATTGCCCTTAATTTACAGTTTCTGACGTGTGTTCCCACGCCAAAGTATTTTTTTCACCATCTTTCACTCTAACCTCAATTCCAATCCATAGATACAAAATAGCTCTAGATGCCCTAAGAGGGTTAGGAAATAACTTTCACTGTAGCTGAAGAGTATTTTAAAGACACAAGCGAGTTACATTTCACATGTAACTCGCATTGGGTCAGCAGCACTGGGTAATCACCCAGCAATGTCTGCTTCAGGCACAGGGCAACCCAGGGCCAAACTTCCATGCAGAATGAATCTTCTTGTTACAAAGATGAAGCTTGTCTGAACCAGGAGTCTAATGTGAATAGTCTGATTAGCCCTGTGCAAAAAGAGAGGACTTTTTTGTTTTGATGTTGTTTAAAAGCTTTTCCGTGTGTCCTTTCTCGTAAGTTCTTATATTTCCTATGTCTTTAATAGGAGAGGTAAAATGCCATGGGTTTTGATAGCATTAAATGTGTCAGGTGTCAGAATAATCCATAGACATAACTCCCATAAAACATTTTTTTTCCTTTACAGCCTGACCCACCAACACCAAATAAATGGCAGCTGGACAACTGGCTAACCAAGGTGAACCAACCAGCAGCACCAAATGAGAACCTCAGTGAGGTTGTTCATAGGCCTGGTCATCAGGAGAGCAAGGGGCCAGAGAAAAGCAGCAGCTCTCATGAACATTCTGAATCGAATGAGTTACACTCCAAAAACTCGAGCAAAATAACCAGGGCTCCTAAGGTGGTACATCTTCCGAGCAAACGGACCTGCCAGAAGTCTCCAACGTGCGCTGAGGAGCCCTCTCAGAGGCACACAGTTGGTACGAAGAAGCCCAGCAAGGCCCCACTACAAGAGGCTCACAGGGGAAGCCTGAAAGTGGAAAGTGAGCCCAGTCCATATGGGATTAAAGACCAGTCTTCCAGAGACAAGCCAAAAGTAAAAACGAAAGGGAGGCCAAAATCCAGAGAGAAAAAAGAACTGAAGCCAACAGTGCAAGAGCCCTTGGAAAAGAAAAAGCACAAGAGCTCGCACCAAGCCATTGCTAAACCATTTTTGGACCCTAAGCCTGTGAAAGACATTGTGGCTGGGGGTGCCCCAGAACCCTGTCCTCTCAGCCCTGTAGCTCAAAGCCAGAAGCCCTCCACCCCCACTAGGACTAGAGGCAAAAAGCCTGCCATTGTGGCCAGAGAGGACTTCCACAGAGACAAACTTCTCTTGCCTATCAGGGATAAGACCCTGTTATCACCCTTGAGGGATTTCCCAGTCCCTCAGGCTCTTGTGGTTAAAATTGAGCTGTCTCTCCTTTCAAGAATTCCACAGCCACCTGGGAAAGGGAGTCGCCAGAGGAAACTTGATGGTAAAGAGCTCCCAAGCATGAGGAAGCAGGATTTGGAGAAGAAAAGCACAGAAACTCCTAACAAGTCTCTCAAAAAGAGAAAGGTGAGAGAGAAAAGAGCATTCTTACAGTGGGTAGCAGTGTTATTCAATGGGTAGGGAATGTGGAGATGAGGGAGAAATTTTAGTAACATTTCAAAGTTGTTTCTGTTTCACAAGGTTCAAAATGAATCCATTTTTCACCCCTCCCCCAAAATAATCAAATGTAAATTAAAATTTGATTATCAAAACAGTTAAAATATTTTTATTTATCAAAACCCAATTGTTCAGAAAATTATTCATGTCAATAACTGTTCAGGAATGTTCTTGTGTTTTAAAAAGTCACAAAAATATTCAGAAAGCTTAGCAAAATTTTGTGTTGTCAAAAAGGGCCATTTTTCAGAAAATAAAATCTTTCTAGTTAAAGATTTTCAACCAGCTTTAGGAATATGTAATCTCTGGTTTTGCTAATGTTTCTCTGGATTGCTCCCTCTTTCAATTAATTAAATTTAGCCAAAGCAACTTTTGTAAGTAGAGATGCCTTTTTTGCTACAGTTAGCATGGTATTTGAAATGCTTCCCTTTCTGTGCATTCATCTGTATAACCCATTCAGTATCAGTTGCAGGAGATCACCACTGTTTCCTGCTTGTAGGATTGCCCTCAGTGAGAACTCTTCCACTTCAGCAGAGATGGGTGTCTTAGGCCTTGTTTATACACAAAAGTTGTATAAAGCAGTACAGTAGAATCTCAAGAGTTACAAATACTTTGGGAATTGAGGTTGTTCGTAACTCTGAAATCTTCATAACACTGAGCAAAGGTTATGGTTGTCTTTTAAAAGTTTACAACTGAACATTGACTTAACACAGCTTTGAAACTACTATACAGAAGAAAAATGCTGATATTAACCCTCTTAATTTAAATGAAACAAGCACAGAGTTTCCTTACCTTGTCAAATCATCTTTTTAAATCTTGTCAAATCTTTCCCTTTAGTTTTTTATTCTTTTCCATTTAATACAGTACTGTACTGTTCTTGCTTTTTTGGGGTCTCCTGCTGCCTGATTGCGTACTTCTGCTTCCAAATGAGGTTAATCGGTCAGTTCATAACTCTGAGGTTTTACTCTACAATACCCTCCCCCTGGCAAAACTTCACCCCAAGGGTTCAGTTATACTAGTATAAAGATCCTAATGCTGCTGTGTCTTATTTCTGTATAGGAAGGGGAATAGCTAAACCCATACTGAACCTTTATGCTGGTAAAACTAAGTTCATGTTAGGATTTGTAACTATTTGGGGGAGAGAAATCATACCTCTAGCTAAAATGATTATACCAGTACAAAATCTGCATGTAGACTCAGCCTCAAGTTCAACAACTTCTTCTGGGCTAGTGTATTCAAAAGGGGACCTATTTTCTTTGTTAAATGAATTGCAGTGTTCTCTGACAACCACAGTAGCAGCTGGAGGGGCCAAAAAAGCACAGATAAAGTTAACCATTAGGATGGTACTTCTGCTCCATAACCTGCACTGAAATACTGGAAAGAATCTGTGTGCTGCAGATAAAAGAAACAATTATACATAAAATACACTGTTAAGCTGCAGAGCTGGGACTGAAAACCTTATCCTTTAGTACAAAAGGAAAGGCTTCCGGCTCCTTCAGCTGAAATAGCAGTAGGTCCTTTAACCAGAGTGCCAGCTCCTAGAAGGTAATGTCACACACTGGCTCATATACGCACAGTAACTATTTTACAATATGCACAGTGAGCTCACATGGGGAGTATACTCGTCATGGCTATGTCAGGGCCTAGTCCTAGCTCTTTCTAACTCTTCAGGAGACCCCAGATGGTTTGCTCTCAACTGGTGGGAGAATAGCAGTATTTTTATGCTGTGGGGAAGAAAATTAGCTACTCTTTTTGGAGAGGAAGGAGCCAGAGAACACAGGGCACTTTCCTCTGTTTTGCTAAGAAATGGTGGGTAAACTTGAGAACCCAGAAGTCCGAACTGTGGGGAAGTGAGAGAGAACTCCAGTTTTGAAAGGTAAGTCTGACTCTTCTGCTCCGTCCCCAGAAGAGCAGAAAGATGAGTGACTTAACTCCCAAGAACGCGTTCAGGGAGAGGAGACTAATGTATTTAAAGAAAAAAAAAATTAGCCTTTTGCAATTTTTTGCTGGATATATTGGAGCCAGGTTGAAAAATTATCTTTCTCTGCCTTGCTGGGGAATTGCACAAGCCTCTACAGCAGAGGTGAGCAAACTTTTTGGCCTGAGAGCCACATCGGGGTATGTAAATTGTATGGCATGCCACGGATGCTCATGAACTTGGGGATAGCAGTATTGGAGGGGGTGAGGGGTTTGGGATGCAGGAGGGCGCTCTGGGCTGGGACCAATGCGTTCAAAGGGTGGAAGGGGGATCAGGGATGGGGCAGGCTGTTGGGAAACGGGAGTGAGGGCTATGGCTGGGGGTGCAGGCTGTAGGGTGAGGCTAGGAATGAAGGACTTGGGGTACAAGAGGGGACTCTGAGCTGGTAAAGAGGGGTTCGGAGGACAGGAGGGGATCAGGGCTGTGGCAGGGGATTGGGGTGTGGGGCAGGCTCAGTGACGAGGGCTGCATCCGTCGCTTACCGCAGGCAGCACCCGCAAGCATATCCCTAGTCTAGCTCCAAGGTGCAGCCAGGTGGCTCTGCGCGCTGCCCGTTTCTCAGTGAAGGATTTTGACAGACTGAGTGCTAGATGATCTGAAGACATGCTATCAACTCTTCAAGTGTCCAGTCCTGTGAGGTGTTGCACATCTTTTGACGTTAATGAGAATCGAGGGCCATTGGTACCTTGCAGGACTGAGCCCTTTATGAGATGAGCCCTCATCTTCTTAGGGAGAATCTTCACATGTGTTTGGTTAGTACCAGCTGCTCTGTGGGCAGGGCAGATTGATTAACTCATTCAAATTTTGCAGTATTTCCATATTAAAATAGTTTTCAAGTTTTTACCCAGTTGATAATTCAACAAATGTACACACATGATTTCCACAGGACTTGTGATACATTTTAAAAATCTTATGTAACCAGCTCTCTTTGTATATCTCTTTGCCTGAAAAGCTGGCATTTTTTTCGACTATATGGACAATTGTTCCAAATATTCCACCCCCCCACCCCAGTTTTCCCCCTATATCTTATTCCTGTTGAAATGACCTTGGAGCAGTCTGTGTGGCTTAACTCTTCTGTGTGCTTTATTTTCCTTTTTTGGCAAGTGAGGCATATCACAAAACACAATCCCTTACCATTAATGGCATTGCTGGGAGGGTTTTTTATCCTTCATATTGCTCTGTATAATTCATATTCATTAGCAACAAAACACCAAGAAATGATTTAGAAATACTTGCTGTCACGAGTGTGTTAAGTCAGAAAATACTTTACCTTTTTCTTTTGGGATGGTGGTGGGGGGTAAGTATTTCCACTCCACCCACCAGAATCAATCTCTTCTCGCAAAACAAAGACAAAATGTCTTTTGGAATTCTTTTCAAGGAAGCTGAAGTTTAGAGTGATCAGCTTTGATCTGGATTTGCATGTTGTTGTTTTTAGTATTTTTGTTTTAACATTAGGAAATCAAATTTAGCTATGTTGGCCTGCATGTGCATATAGAGCCTAAGTGGTGGTGATTTGCTTTCAATAGGGAGAAGGGGAGAAAGAGACTGATAAGAAGAAAATCAAGTTGGAGAAAGAAACCAAATCATTGTTGTCTTCAAGTCACAAAGACTCCAGTAAAATGAAGTGAGTAGAGAGATGCCAAAAAAAATGCATGAACTTGAGCTCTTTTTAAAAATGGTTTTGGTGAGCAGCAGCTTCCCTGTGTCTCCCTGCGAGTATGGTGTTGCTTAATGTGAGATATATGCTATCTGAAATATTATATGGTGCAAATTTATCTTTACAATGTGGTGCCAACAACATATGCACATACCTTTAAAAATCTGGACTTGAGCCCTTTGGGATATCTTGGGATGTTTTGTTTCTTTTCCTTGCTATCCCTATTTCCTTCCCACCATCTTTCAGCCTCTGCAGTCATTTTTTGTTTTTGGAAGCTGTGCATGCAGACTCTATACTAAAAAGAAATTGCTCTGAGTATTAGGATTGTAGTGCTTTACAAACAGTTAAGGCACACAAACACTCATTGAGGTAGGATGGTACTGAACCCATTTTACAGAGGCAGAAAGCAGTTAAGTAACTTCTGCAAAATCACACATGGAGCTGGTGGGTACAGCTGCACAGAAAGTCCAGAAACTGTGATTGCCAGTCCCCTGATTGACCAATAGCTCTGTCCTGAGAGAGGTGGCTTCTGACATGCTATGAACTGTCTTTGCACTCTAAGACTCCAGTCAAGCAATGCACTTAAACACATGATTTCTATGGAATTACTACCATGTTTACAGTTAAGCGAGTGCCTCAGTGCTTTTTGGATCAGGGTGTAAGTGGCTCACCTATTTGTACTGCCTTGTCTAACTTTTCCTGCTTAGAAGAATATCATGATGGTTGTGATAAAGAACTTGGTCATCTAGCAACCTCAGATTTCCTTGATGTGTCTGGTTTTTGGCTTGATTCTAATATGGAGACCACACTTGTCTTGTTGGTTGGTGATCACCTAATGATGGACAAAAATCAGATATTACTGCTGATAATATTAGACCTGTCAGCCGTCTTTGATACTATTAACCATGGCAACTTGCCTACAGACCCTAGTTGGGTAGACAGTGTCTATTCTGAGTAGTCCTACTCTTTCCTGTCTGAGAGGTCACAGATGGTGGTGTTGGATGACTAAACATATGTTCTAAGTGACTTGTGGGTTCTGATGGGCTCTGTTCTGTCACCCTTTACATATGTGAGGCTGCTGCGGAGACAGTGCAAAGATGTGGCCTGTGTTGTCTTCAGTGCGCAGATGACGTGCAACTTTCTGACTTTAATCACACCCAGATGGTGCAGTGTCCTTCCTTTTCTCAGTGCGTTGCCAAGATTGGGACTTGTATGAGAGTAAACTAGCTAAAACTTTATCCAGAGAACAGATGTGCTTTCGTGTTTGGAAGTTGTTCCTACTTCCATTATTAGGGCAGTTTGTCCATCTTTTATCCAAAACGTTCACAATTTCAGGGTGTCTTTTGTACCCTGATTACTCTGGGAGTCCCAAATGGCATTAGTATCCCAAAATGCCATCTTTCCCCAGCAGCCTGCCAAAGTTATCCGTGCCTTTGCAACTCCTCAACAAAATAGTCGCAATATACTTTGCATGAGTGTAGAAGACTTGTATGCTACAACTAGTGCAGCATGCAGCTACCTATCTGCTTGGCTACATCAGCTATAAAACCAGATCTGCACCAGCTGAAGTGGTTTCCTGTTACTTTGAATTGAATCAAAAGTAATTGACTTTGGTCTACAAATGTCTTCATGTCTTGGGTCTAGTTATCTGAGCAGACATGGCTTGCATCTAGTTATCTGAGCAGACAGCCTCTCTGCAAGGAAAACATTAAGGCAGTTGATATTGGGTGAGGTCTTTGCGCTGACAGTCCCTAGGTTTAAATCTCTGGGTGTTCGCAGCAGGACACTATTAGTAGAAGGCCTTTGGTTCTGGGATGTCCTTCTTCCTTGAGCCCAACAAGAGCTGGAGTTTCTTTAGGGTAGAATTCTTAAACTTCATTGCACCACGACCTCCTTCTGACCAATAAATAAATAAATAAATAAATTACTACATAACCCCAGGAGTGGGGACCAAAGGCAGGGGTCGGGGACCCAAAGCTGACAGGCTTGGGCCCTCAGCGGTGGAGCTCAGGCTTCAGCCCTAGGCCCAGCAAGTCTAACACCAGCCCTGATGACCCCATTAAAACAGGGTCACGGCTCACTTTGGGGTTTCAACCCACAGTTTGAGAACTTTTGCTTTAGGGCATGGTACAAGGCCACATCTTATCTCTTCTCCTGAAGGAGAATAGCATTGAATGGGTTGGGTTTTCATTTATTTTGGTGTTTTCTTTTGGACTCCAGTCAGTACAGATTCTCTTGTACTCCAGGTGCCTTATACCAGTTTGACATCCCAAAGAAGCTGCAAAGATAGTGGCCAGTTAAGTGAGGTTTACAGATGAGGTACACAGCTTCTAGAGTTCACTGATTTTTAATCTGGCTTGTGATGATGAGACTCTGTAAACTGATGTCAACTAGAGCTGACCCAAAGATAAGAATTCTGTTTTCCAAAAAGTCTTTGACATTTGTGTCCATTCGCATTGGGATGAAAATGAGACCTCGTGACATTTTTCACCAAAAACAAAAACACAGTGCCTCAGAATGGTCTGTAATCAGGCCCAGTGCCTGATTCCAGGCAGGGACTTCAACCTGGGTGTCGCATTCTAGGTGAGTTCTCTGGCCATCAGGCTACAGAGTCTCTCTCCCAATCTCTCAAATTCCATCCTGAACCTCAGAAACCATTGGATTTGCTTTGATGAAGTAGCATTTTGCAATGGAAATATGTTTTGTTCAAAAGTTCCAAACTAGCACTAGTGGTAACCTCACTCTAACCGACAGAACAAAACTAGTACAGTGGTCTCTATTTCAGCAGTTCTATGCAAGCTAATTTAACTGGCTAGTCTTCACTTCTGCTTAATTTTATGAAAGGATGTGATCTGAGGTAATAAGGAATTCTATCTGATGCTAGGGACGGACAATGCATTCTGCAAAATAAGAAAGAAGGCTGGTGCTTTGGTAAGCCACTTTGAAAAAACAACATGCTGGGGTAGCTTGCACCATTCCCGATGTCCTTTCTCAGAGATTCTAGTCTCTCATAAATCCATGAAGGAAGAAAGAAATGGGAAGGTGGCTATACTGTGGAGTGTTGTGAAGGCCAAGCATTAGCAGGGTTCAAAAAAGAACTAGATACGTTAATGGAGGATAGGTCCATCAATGGCTATTAGCCAGGTTGGACAGAGATGGTGTCCCTAGCCTCTCTTTGCCAGAAGCTTGGAATGGGCGATGGGATGGATCACTTGATGATTCCTGTTCTGTTCATTCCCTCTGGGGCACCTGGAATTAGCCACTGTCGGAAGACAGGATGCTGGGCTAGGTGGACCTTTGGTCTGACCCAGTATGGCCATTCTTTTGTTTGCTCTTCTTAAATCCCAAGTTATTTAGCTGTAAAATTTTCCTCTAATAAGCCTGAAATTTTGTCTTTAATGCTGCTTCAAATATGATTTTCCTGCATGTTGTTGACAGTACGGGACATCTAAATCTCTAGAAAGTCCCTAAAGTTTCCTCTTGCTTTTGATGGATTCTTTTTTTAATTCGTCATCTCACGTTTCTGGAGTCTCCAGCTGAATAAACAGAATCATTACACCATGTAATTCACTGTTTTTTTAAAGCTCTGTATTATATACCATGAACACCCTAAATGGTAAGTTCATTTTCCGTCTCTAGAGTATCCAGATTTCCATCCGAGACACTGAAGAAAGAGCTTCTGCTGCCACCGCCGCTGCCACCAATGTCTACTATGCAGCCTGCCCAGAAGCCAGCCAAAACGGCACAAAAGAGGCACAAGGGTGAGGGCAACACCTGCAGCCAGCTGCCTGCCACAAATCACCACACAGCCAAGAGCAACCACAAGGATTCTTCATCCTCTAAGCACAGGAAAGTGGAGGGGAAGCATTCTGAACATTCTAAAAGCAACAAACTAGGTGTAAGTTGTTAATGGCAAAGCTTTTCATTCTAGCAGTGAGTGTTCTGCAATTTCCTTCAGCAGTGTTGTTCTCTTTTCCTTCATGTTTTTAAAGGACAAGGCATGTAAATGTGTGACACTAGGGGTTTTTAGACAGGTTTTTTCCTGCCCCGCCCCCGCCTTTGGTTCCTGTGAGTCTGTCTAGCAGAATCTTGCTGACCAAAAATCATCATGCTCTTTCCTGGTAGAAAAGCAGAGACTAGGGTGAGGTTTCTGATTATTAAGACGTCATTGTTTATTACAAAGTACCCTACTTGTTTGTTTGCAATGATTTGTATGTTAAAACTCCAGATAACAAAATAAAGCTGAGATTGTGCTGAAGTGTCTTTGCTTTTTCAGTATGTTTGCTAATTTTACTTGTTAATTTACAAAATGCACTACTTGGTAATGAGCTTTTAAGTTATTTATATGACTTACTAAGATTTTGATGTTTCAGAAAAAAATTCCTTTGAGGCATGACATCTGCTCGTTGAGACTAAGCTATCCAGCACCTTCTCTTGTGCAGCGGGGACCTGAGCCAAAGCCCAATGAAGTCAATCGAAGTCTTTCTATTGATGTCATTGGACTTTGCAACAGGCCCTAGGTGATCTGTGCTGCTAAAGTGACAGAGAGTCCTGTGGCACCTTAAAGACTAACTAAAATTTTTTTAGAGCATAAGCTTTCGTGGGCTAATACCCACTTGCATGCATGCATGCATCCGACGAAGTGGGTATTAGCCCACGAAAGCTTATGCTCTAAAAAAATTTTAGTTAGTCTTTAAGGTGCCACAGGACTCTTTGTCACTTCTGCAATTCCAGACTAACACAGCTACCCCTCTGATTCTTGTGCTGCTAAAGGCAGTTAACTTGATGCTTTCCATAAAGTTTCCAATCTGCCTTCACCCTACTAGTAAGCAAATAATTAGGAGGATGAACAAATTTGAAATTTGACGTGCTTGGATGATACGACCACATTTTCAGTTGTGGCCTTGTTTTTGAGCGGGCAAATTTGCAGGCACAATAGTTGCATATGCAAAATCATATGAGCTCCTTTTAAAAAACAGGCCCCTGTTATTGACTAGGACCTGGGTTTGTGCTAGTATGTATTATTTCTAAAATTGTTTCACAGTAGAGTTGATGAATCTGGTGGCTAGTACTTGATGTTTTCAGGTTATAAAACCCAGTTATGTTGCCATTTTTGTGTGGATGGGTATATGTTATCTGAGCTTTGTTCATTTGTTTGTTTTTAGAGGGTGTGTGAGCAGTTGCGCTAGCCAGCTTCAAATAGCTGTTTTATAACTCTGTCCTTTTCTGGAATTTCAGCAACCAACTTAAATTCAGCAACTGTTGCCTCACACCCCAAGGTTAAGCTAGCAATGGGTCTGAGTGGATAACGTGGAATAGCTCCTATTTGTACCAGGCTTCGCTGAGAAAACAGAGTTATCAGTCTTAGTGCTCTCTTAGCTCATTGTGCCATTGTCCTGCTAAATACAGCTCTAGTTTCAATAGCGAGGGAAACCTGTTACTTAATTTCTTCCCCTCAGGAAAAATTCACATTGTGTTGAAGATTACAAGTAGTAATATAAGAAGGGAAGTTTTCTCCTCTTTTACAAAAAGAGAGGAAGAAAAGAGAATATATTCTGAGACTAAATAATCATTTTCTTTTTTAATTTGGAAACCCAAAGCTTTTAAAACTGCTTTTGATTACAAATTCCTTGACCAGTTCTTCTCTGCATGATGACTTCTCAGGGACCTTCAGGAGATGGCAAAAACCCTTTCCCGGTGCCTTCTTTGCCAAATGGTACCTCCAAGCCAAGGAGACCTCAAATCAAGTTTGAAAAGTAAGATTTTTATTTATATCCTCCTCCTCCTTCACACTGATCATGTCATCTTCATTGTCCTTTGAGTACCTTATCTTTGGGCAAAACATAAACTACTTGCTCTCAATTTCAGGACTCTCTGCACAGTGCTATCCCTTCATAGATCTCTCTGCATGTTCTCGCTGTCTCCTTGAGTTTTACCCTTCTCCCAGTCACATCTCTGTCACTTATTAAAGTTCCCTTTTGTTTGACTGACTTTCCTTGTATCCACATGATCTTTCTTTTCCTTCAGATCTCTTCTTAAAACGTACTTCTTTCATGTGTGATAACCCAGCAGAGACTTGCCCTGGTTTTTTATTTTAAAAAATATTTTTTGTCCCATTTTCTTACAGCTCTAGTGTGGGAGGGCAACCAGTGTAGAAATTGCAAATAATTTGGCAAGGAAATCCCGCTTCGTGAGAAGTGCCTTTGTGTGCATCAGTGAACATTGTTTTTATTTGGCTGAATTATGAGACTTTGAAAATTGCACTTTACCCATAAGCAGTGTGATTGGTGTGCTTTTTAGTTCAGGTGAGAGTAGTCTGTGCAGAGCCCTGCTTATTTCTCTGTTAGTTTTATGAGTACACAGTGAGCTGTGCACACTTTGTACAGCAAATACATTAGTCTAATGTATGGTGGTGTACGTGGCCAGAAGCATGCTTTATAAAACATGCGTTGAATAAGGGAGGGTTCTATAACAGCCCTGGCCTCATTCACTGTGTATCTTACACCCTAATGAGGTTAATGGACACTGTTTGTCTGGCATACCCGGAATAGTGAATAGTACTACAAAGTTCTGCATATGTAAATGGAAGACTGTAGAAGAATATGTATGCTGTATTATATTTGAGAAGCAAGACAAGAGAATGCAATTAAATTAATGCATATGCTCAGGAAGACAGAGTTAAATTTACCCTTGCAACATAAACTCGAATTTTCTGACTTAAGAGTACCCAGGAGTGCAACTTGAACATTCTTCTAATGTAGCTTTCTTTTGATGAAATCCGGACCATCTTGTTTAAACTGTAGGCTCTATAAGCAGGAACTTGACTTCTGAGCGTTGCCAGACAGCCTGACAGTATTCAATTGGTGCTGATGGCAATTTTTTAAGTAATCAGAGTAGCAGCCCATACAGCAGTTACAGGGTCCTTGTGATGTGACATTAAAATTGTTGTTTTGTCTATCTCTCCTCTCCCTCACTCCTAATTCAGACAACATCCCATGGAGTATCACATAGAGGAGGCCAAAAGACTGAAGCACAATGCTGACACAATGGTAAGTCTGGGCTTTGTGCTGGAAGTGTTAAAAGGTTTTCTAAATAAACCTGCTTGCTTATGAGGTTGGCTTTTTGCTCATGTCCTGGATCACAGAATAAAAGGAGCTTACTTCAGTGTTTGTTCTTTCCTTCCCTTTTAGCCTTCTGTATTTATTGGTCAAGGTACAACCTACTGCTCTTGGGACACATGCCAGGAAATCCTATCTCGCAGGGCCAGGGGGTTCAAAACAGATTAAATCTGTGTTAAATCCGGTGTCACATTCAGATCTAGTACGCACAGGAATATGGACAAGATTTGTTCATATTATTCTCAGTTAAATGAAGATCTCGTAATTATTTTTTTTAGTGAACATGGCTTGTATCCACTAAACACTGAGCTATGTCAAGACTTAGGTTATTTGACCACATCTAGAAAATGAGTCCCTCAAAACAGAATTCAACGTTGATATAACCGTGTTCACCCTGTACACATTGTACAAGGTTAGCAGGTCTGTTTGCTTCCCAAAACTGTCACAAAGCAGACTGAACAGTCAATTTTAAGACAGTCTACTGTTTGAAAATATAATTATACTTCTCATAAACAAGACTGAAAAAGAACTCCAGCTGTGATTACCTGGATTTCTCAGAGGCGTGGTTTAAGAACATGCATAATTAAACATACTTTTTGTTCATTGTTATGATATAATCAAGTAACGGGAACATTACAAAGGACATATGCAATCTGTAAAATCAAAATTCAGGGATTTATTTATTTGTAACTTTTAGGCGCTTTTGCTAAAATAGAGGGTGAGGGAGGAATCTAGCTAGTTTCTTTCATCTCTGGAGATCCTGTATTTAAAGAAACACTGCATAGACCACAAGTGAAAATGTCCTAGGTTCTATCCTAATTCTAATTTTTTCCTGCTTAAAAATAATGCTGAGATTTTTTTTTAAAGCTCCCTAGAGGATTTGGCACCATTTAAATTAAATGGAAACTGACCATCCTAATCCCCTAAATGGTTTTTGCCCTGGCTCTAGCTAATGCTTTTAAGGCCTGGGTTTTTTTTCTCCTGTTGAAAATTATTGCAAAAGTCCCATTTAATTCAGTAATACAAGATCAGACCCTTATTTCCTTACTTTCGCAGCACCAATTTCAGTTTGTGTGTATATTAATTATGCCTTTTTATTATTTTAGTCAAGCCGTAAAACTTTTTCATCTAAAAATTAAATAGTGGGGTGGGAGTAGGATGGGGGAATAAGAAATGAACTGGAAAAATATAGTGGATTAAGAAGAAAACAAACATACTAAGCAGTACATGTTGGGTCAGTTATCCAGGTGTTAGTTGGTTATGCGTGCAGTATGATATAGCATAACACATCCTGTTCAGTTTTACTCCGTCCTCTTAAAATTTGCTGTTGTGTGGTCTCTTGACAAGTAAAATTATATATTATATGCAGTTCAACCCTTCTAGCCATTATATGTCATGTTTCCCTTCATATTTTGGAAAGTCACTGAACAGTCTAGCAAGTGCCATGCACTGATGAAGATGCACTATAAAATGCATGAAAATACTTGCACACTGTAACAGAGGGTGAAATAAATATTTGACACAGACACACATGTTGTGTGCGTGTGTTGAAAGCACTGCTTCTGGTGTAAGGTACATTATTGCCAACAACAAGTGCGCGAAAAGCATGAGGCTGGTACTTAAGAATAATGATTGACTTAAATGTATTTTTAGTTTCTCTTTATTTCCTCCTAGTTTCCGAGCATTTAGGGTGTGCTCGCTACACGTTTCCAAGCTTTTCTCTGAAATCATGAGGGCTAGAAATGTACTTTTAAAAACTGAAAGCTGAGATTCTCAAAATCTCTTGATTCCAGTAGCTTTGGGTATTAAGACCAGTCCAAATATCTTGAATCTCATGATGGAATAGCAAGAATTGGTAGCACTAGCAGAGCAAGAAAGAGGGGAGTTGGAGTTCTGACAGACATGGGTCTAAGTAATAATTTAAGAATATTGATATGTAACCTAGTTACTGAGAGAGACTATATAACTTATACTGGGGTAGTGAAATGTTTATTATATGCCTGTAATGCTCAAATCCAGTGGGATCTATGCTGGAAGACAACACAATGTCTTCTCAGTTACGAACACCCAGGCACAGCTTTGAGAGAATGGGGCATGCCGCTAGCTTCAGGGATCCTGTAACCTGTCTTCAACAAGTTGCAGGCCTTGTTTTACCAAAGCTGGGAGCCAGGAGATCAAAAGTCTAAGCAACTGAAAAGCCCTTCTCAGGAGAAGGAAGGTCCGTTGTCAGAAGCTGTTGAGGGAGTCAGGCTAACACACAGATTCTACAGATTTGGGCCTTCCCAGTTCCAGGAGATGGTAAGACTTAGGGAAAAGCTGGTATGTGTACAGACTGATTTATTGTTGTTTAAGGTAGTTTTTTGCTTTCTGAAATATTTTCGTTCTAATAAATAATATTTTGCATTGAAAGGCTGCCTAGTCCCTGTTTGACACTATCATTGCTTCTAAAGGGAACAGAATCACAGGGTCTAGGCAGAAGTGAGATCTGCTGAGGTAGATCATAGGGAACTGCAACTGGGACCCAGTCTGAAAGTGGGAGAATCTCATGATTCTGCCTTCGGGGAGATGATGGCCTGAGGTCCGAGACCTGAGTGAGATGCCCCCAAGAGACCCATTAGAACAGGAACTGTGACAGGAGGTAGGAGGAAACTGGGGTAGTGCTGCAAAGCAGCTGTAAAGCCATTTTAATTGTCCAGTATGCTCTAGTTGCTTTATGCTGCTCCTGAGTAGCAAAAAGAAGTCAGATTTCTCCAATGATTATGTCCATAACAGTAAAGAAAATACTTGATAAAATAGCATTTTCTTCGGGTTTCTTGCTTACAGTGCATGTATGATATTTTTAATAGAAAAAGAAACCCAGGCAATTCCTGTGGGGGGGGGGGGGCGGGGAATCTGTTAAAATGAAGTTAAAGTTGAGAGTGCATGTCAGTAATTTAGGATAAAATACATTTCAGGGATGTTAGTTATCTCAAACCAAGCTGATCACAAGTATACATAGCTGCAAAAAGTGCCTTCACAACAGAGGACAGGGAGATATGACAATGGTAACAGGTAGGTGCAAATACAGGTACATTAATTCATGTGAAATTGGGTATTTGATTTTAAACATTTGGCTCTCAGCATTCAGGCGTCTTGGATTATAAAGGATTAAACATTTTTGCAGATTAAGAAAATCTACCAAACTACTGTAAAATGTCATAACGTAAGTGCTTGCAAGTAAAGATAAAGGCAGCGTTTTCTTCCAATAGCAGGATAAATTTCAGACCATATGAAAAACCTATTGTGTAGGGTATTTTTCCAAATACATAATTTGAGAATAAAATGAGCTTATGATGCGCCAAAAGATTATATTACAGTGTTAATAGCAAATTCTCAAGCAAAGCACATATTTATTGCTTAAAATATGAATATATGTTTGACACATGTTCTCTTTAAATAGGCATATCACATTCTAGTGGTGTAGTGGTGTTGCATTTTCTGGACTCTTCCTCATGTAGAATTGTTCTTCTTTTTCCCGGGTGGTCTTGCTAAAAATACACTGGAGAAGGAGTGTGATAGCTGTATTATTTTGTATGACTATTATACGTGTTTCAGTGCAGTTGCTGGATATTGTTCTGGCAGACTGCACAAAGTTAAATCAAAGGAGGCTCTTGGTGCGGGGGAGGGAGGGTAGAGTAGACAAGCAGGAAACGAAACAATGACAGAGATAAGATATCTCCAGGGAGAATACCGAGAATCCTTAAAAGGACAATGGGTGAACCAAATTGGAAAAAACCTACCTGCCTAGGGTGATGTACCCATTTTTCCAAGGCCAGAGACTAATATCAAAAGAACACTAAGGCCTTGTCCACACCATGCAGTTAAATGTCAGCGCATGCAAACACTTTTTGTCAACACTTCTGCTAACTAAACAGCCCTTGTTCCCCGTGCGGAGGTGGATTACCAGTAGCGCTATAACTCTGAGGTTATAGTGCTTTACGTGCCTCGCCAGTGTGGGTGGGTAGGAGATTATAGCGCTCCTAGCGGCTTTATAGCGCTGTAAAGTGCCAGTGTAACCAAGGCCTGTGGAACTAAGGCAGAGGCTCTGCAGGGTGCGCCTGAGAAACAGCTGGCTCACCTGAGCTTTGAGAGAGGTGGTGAATTACAGGCAAGTCCCAGACATGTGAGCCCTTTTGTGGGTTTAACCCTTTCTCCCTGCATGCTGTTGTATCTTTGGGCACATGAACAATACGGCTGTTTGAAAGGACCCGTTCTGAGTCTCTTTAAACAGATGCTGCTCTGTATCTTGCAGGTACCAATTGCAGTTGGGCCTGTTGTATTAAGAGAGTTGGAAAGTGGGCGAGAGGGGGACTGCCACCCAGAGATCCAATCCCAGAGTAGGTTTCCCCCACAGGGAGAAGTGAAGGTAGTGGTGCTGTCAGTAACCAGAGGGGACCTAAGGGGGTATAAGATGCTGCTTTTCCTGTAACCCTGGCAGGATGATGTGACGGGGGGCTGTTGTAGCTGGTGATCTAGTCTGAAGTGGTGAGAACTGCACAGTTCCAGTCAGTTGGAAAAAGAGCCCACAGGAGAGACTTAGGGAGAGAACACAGATGCATCTCACCTTAGACACTTTTTCTGGGATCAGAGTTGGAATGCTGGGTAATGTTCTGAGGCCAGACTCCTCCCTCTCCCTCCCTCCAAACTGTATATACCTACGCAAAGAGAAGGCACAGATATAGCAAAGAATGAATGAAGAACTATCATTTTTCTTGTTGGCTAACAATGAGCACCTTCTTCCCAACAGACAGACAAGGTTGCAAAGGCATTTCAGTACTTGGAGGCTGCCCTTTCCTTCATCGAGTATGGAATTGCTATGGAATCTGATGCAGTAGCACCAAAATCAGCATACACCATATTCACAGACACCATAGATCTCCTTAAGTAAGTGTAAAACCATTTCAGTGACACAACATGGATTTTAAAAATGTTTTTCCCATTTATTGGTTTTATTACATGAGTAGTAGAATCCCCCGTCACGGTCGAGGACCCCATAGTACTAGGCAATGCATGAACACCGAATAAAAAGACTGTCCAAAGAGTTTACAATCTAAGTATACCTCTGAATTTCACTCGTATTTCAGGTTTAATTTCTCTGATCCTGGGCAAGATAGTGGAACAGTTGATACTGGACTCAATTAATAAAGAATTAAAGGAGGGTAATATAATTAATGCTAATCAACATGGGTTTACAGAAATAGATGCTGTCAAACTAACTTGATATCTTCTTTTTTAATGAGATTATAGGTTTGGTTGATAAAGGTAATCGTGCTGATGTGTAATGTATGTAAACTTCTGTAAGGCATTTGATTAGGTGCTACATGACATTTTGATTAATGTCAAAAAAAGAGAGATGAAACTAGAGAGAGATGAAAATTAACATGACTCATAGCAAATGGATTAAAAAGGCTGGATAACTGATAGGGCTCAAAATTTAATTGTCAATGGGGATTCCTCATCAAATGGGTATGTTTCTTGTAGGGTCCTGCAGGAATTGGTTCTTGGGCCTACACTTTCCTGCTAATACATTTATAGGCGGCTCTTTTAGCCAAGTTCCCTTTTTAGTTTGCTGCTGTTTTGGAAGAGGAGATTTTGCAGTTACAGCAAACTCTGTTCAGATAGAAACATTTCAATGAATTATCCTTCTGTCCTGCTCCCCAAACTGCCCTTGTGCATTTACTGTTCCCGCTGTGGCTTTCCTGTATGTCAGCCTCAGGGTGCCCACTTTGAAACATGCTCAGTAACGTGGACAACTATGCTAAACCCAATCCTGAAGCTATTCCACGTGTAGAACACCTGCTAAAGTTAAGGGGATTTCTAGCTATGGCACAACTACAGGGTCAGTCCCTTAATTAGTGTTTTACACGGGTGAGTATTAGCATCCCTGTTTTACACGTAGGGAAACTGAGGCACAAAGAGATAGTAAAGTGGCTTGTTCAGAATTGCACAGTGAGTTATAGGCAGAGCTGGAAATAGAACTCAGGTATCCTGATCCATTCTCTGAGCCAGTGGAGCGGGCTGGCTTTCCGTAATTGGTGTGCTGTATTTGTCATCAGGAAATCTAGCCCTGTTGATGAATGTCATTAATTTTTTTGGTTTGTTTTTCTTACAGATTTATAATGACATTAAAATCCTTTTCCGATACCTCGGCGTCTGCACACGAAAAAATCTTTGCTGTTTTGTGGTATGTGGCTAGCGCCCTCCCCCTCAGTTGCGATGTTTTATGTTCTCGTTTCGAACCTGGTAGACTGAAAGACCTTTCATTCTCGGGGTTGGGATAAACTGCAGAACTTTTATGCAGAAAAGTTTTGGTAGAGTGTACTCTTAAAAATATCTCCTTTTAAAATGAACTGGGATTTCGGTAGGGAGCCATGTGTATCAGGTTAATGGTCTAAATCTCACTTGATACGCTGGTAATTTAAATCTGTAAAGGTTTAAGCTGAGGGTGGAATGTGATTTGGCTGGCGATCTGTGTAACTGAAGCTGTGGTTGAACATACCCTTCCCTGACTGTTCTTATTTTTCTCTGACAGCCACTGTGAGAAGATCATATCTGGGATGTATGGGGAGGGAAGCACAAACTTTCTTTAATTTGCATTAAAATGGATATATATGTCCTCAGGCTCTGAAAGAAGAATTGTTGCTGGAGTGACGTTGAATGTTCTGAAAACTGATTCCTTGTTTTTGTTCACAGCATGCGCTGCCAGTCCATTCTGCACATGGCAATGTTTCGTTACAAAAAAGACACTGCACTAAAGTATTCCCGAACCCTCAACGAACACTTCAAGGTAGGGTTTGATTGCATTATTTAATAGGTTTCAAATTAGAAAGATGGAAGAAGCTTCAAGTGCTCAATATAGGTCAATGCAAAACCCAAATCTAACTAGACTTCCCTTTTTGCTACAGAATACTTCCAGAGTCACGCAAGCACCTTCTCCGTGTGTTGCAAGGTATTTTTTAAAATACATATTAAAATCTCTCTTGTAATGTGTTAACAGAAGCAGTTTCATATACATTTGAATTGCAGAATTTTTTGCAAGGGAGTTGAATCGCTTCCTGTTTTATGGGCTGGAATAATATTCTTAAAATATTTATCTGCTTCTTATTTCTTTCCCTCACCTCAACTTACAGAGAAAGGTTTGTTTGTTTGTTTTATTTTACAGACAGTATAAATCCTCTCTGATTCATACACATTATTGTCCTAGCAAAGAATGGGGAAAACAGAGAATGTATTAGAAACTGTTGTTTGTAGAGGTCCCATTGTTTTAATCTTTGCATCAGGTTAATATAGAGGACAAATGTTGGATTTTCCTCCTCTTGAGACTAGTAAATGTATCCACCTCTCTGGTCATCTCTCCTGTCCCTGCATACAGATGCTGTACTATTCGCAGTGGAACATGTAATTAAAGCAATTGCATTTGGAAATAAGGGATATGTGCCCGCATGTATCCTATTGGCAACTTGTAAACAAATGAGGCATTTGTGCATACTCAGTTGTGGCAATTGAGTATGCATACCTCTTTGAAAATATTTTGAAAGAATGCTTATGTCTTATAATATTGGTTCTGAAAGCACCATCACTCCTACCATGGCCTAGCACGGAGAGATTAATTAAATTGAAAGTCTCTCAAGGAAAGTGGTGGAAGCTCCATCATTCGGATAATTTAAAAGTGGAGTAGGTGAAGCAGTGAAGAGTATACCTTGCACAGTCTCGGGAGGATGGACTAACTGATCAAATCATAGAATATCAGGGCTGGAAGGGACCTCAGGAAGTCATCTAGTCCAACCCCCTGCTTAAAGTAGGACTAACCCCCACTAAATCATCCTGACAGATCTGTTCTATCTCAAGCTTCCATAAACACAATCCAAATCACTTTGCAGAGCTGCATTTGAGACACTAATTTTGAATAAACATCAAAAAGTCTAAACTCTTTAGTGTGGAGACCATGGCTTCATGGAATGGGATTCATTAGCTAAAACACTTAAATAACTAGGTCAAGATTTTCAGAAGTGAGTACAGATTGAGTGCCCAACTTGGACTTGGAGTGGGTGCGCAGCACGTTCTGAAAATCACATGTCTTAAGTTGAGTACCCAAAATCCCAAGTCACTTTTGAAAATCTTGGCCTCTCTTTTTAAATACAGTAATGCAGTGGGTGTTATCTATTTTTCCTACCTTGGTGGGGCCTTGCCATACCTTAGTCCTCACCGTGTACTTCATGGTGCTCTTGCTGAGCATGTGTATATGACACCAGAACTCTGTCTGATGGTGGATGGCTCATAAAAACAGAAGTCTGGGTGTTTTGTGGCAAGTCATTAACCAGTTACCTTAAGGCTTCATGATGTCATCTTCTTCCTCAGGAGCACAGGCACACCTTCTCCTCTTTCCCCGATGCCCTCTCCTGCCAGCTCTGTGAGTTCCCAGCCAGGATCAAATGCTAGCAACTGTGTCAGTGGAGGCATTGGTTCTTCAGTCAACACCCTACATAATATCCCAAGCATAACTTTTTCCTACGTCAATATCACTTCCTATATCCTCTATGCCTATGATATTTGGGAGCAGGCCGATGCACTGGCCAGGAAGAATAAGGGTAAGGTTTATTTCCCTAGGCTTCTCCTTCTAATATTGTGCTTGTTTGCAGACCCTCTTTAAAAATTCCTAACACCTCAGCAAACTCTGTCTTAAAGAGGCACTTGTTAATCCAAACAAAATCAGTATTAAAATGAACCAAGGTATTTATGGTATGTTTTTGGTTGGTTATTGGTATAATCTGTTTGCTTCTGCTATATGATGTTTGTTCTAATTAAAAGGTTGTCTTAGAAAGTTTGATTAGTTTAAAATAAAGTGAAAAGGGAATTTTAAGTGGTAAAAATCAATCTCACCATTTAAAGGTGACCCTGCAGAACTTTTTCAGATTTGTTCATTTTTTCAGCTTATGGATTTGTGGTCCATGAAGAGCCACTTCTGCTTTATTTATTTATTTTTATCCAAGCTCCTGTTTTCATTATTTTTTTTAACATTAAAAACAATGGCTCTGACCTTTCCTCATAGAAGAACCTGCATGAAGGGGGCTGGACCATTGGCCCCTCCTGACATCACTCCTGTTTGCATGTCAAGCACTTGCAAAGAAGATTCCCCAATCTGTCACACTCTTTACTCAGACATTATCATGGTTAAATGTGTGGTATTGCCCTCTCTCAGCACAGATAGTGAAAGAGGAAGAAAAGCTCAGATTATGGTCAGTCATTAACATGGGGCTTGTGAGATGATTTTTTCACAGAAACGCAAGCTGCTGAAGGCAAAGGGATGTGTTCAAAAGGCAGACTTGTACAAGGAATAAAAGTAAAAAGTTCCATATGTCTTGTTAGATTACTAGGACTTAACATACAAGTTAAAGTGCTCAATCAGGCAGCACAGGGTCTTAGAAAAAGCTTTACCGCATTAGAATAATTCTATCTAATGGACTGCATCTTCACAAGACCTACGCTGTAAAAGTCAGTGTATTTCTATTGGTGATAAGCTGGGACAGGAGGTTGGCACTGTGTATAACCCAGGGTAGATTAATTATGAGAGAAGAGCCATGGATAGAGTAAGGTCAAACTGAAAACTCATTTCATGATGGTCTCTTAACATAAGGGAAATAAAGATTACAAATAGTTCTATGGTGTAAATATTTCCCAGGGATTTGATATTTGTAAAGAAAGACAATAAATATTCGTGTTGTCTGTTCAGGATATAATGATGCCATAGAGTATGTCAGTACTGAACCATTAAGATCTGCCATGTAAGAAATAGATGCCAAAGGAGGAGGCTTCTCAGATATTAAATATGGGGGAATGGGAGTGCAGAATCTGGAGAAAATAAAATTGATGGCCCACATGTTGGCTCCAGGTCTCCTCCACTGTGGTGTTATGAAAGGAACAGAGAGCACAAGGGGTCCCCTAGTGCTGGGAAATCCCCAGTGGATGTAGAACAAGCATAATTGGCTCTTGTGCCCTCTGCAGTCTGCTCTGATGGTCTCCAGGTAGTAGAAGTGTCGCCTAACAGGCCATGTCCCATCAGTGTCATTTAGAACAGCCAAGGTATGCCTGGGCCAGCTTAGAACCATCCCACAGATCAGGGTGCTGTAACTGGCGCTCTTCTAGCCTCCTCTCCTCATTCTGGGCAGGGCAGAAGATAATGCCCTTCTGTGTGTTTTCTTATCCATGAACTTATGTCTAAGTCAGTTTCAAGTTATTTTAATTCATAATATGCTTCGGTCACAGATTTCTATAAAAGTCATGTTCTGACTGGCCAGCTTTGGAATTGTCCAATCTCTCTGCTTAAAGTTTCCACAAAACCCCTCTGCCATCTCATGACGATCCATGCACCCATTTCGTAAATTAGATGGGGATAACAGGAGCATAGGAATAGTGGAAACAATGGTGTGAAAATCCTTTGTCCCTACTTTTTAAAAGTGCTGTACATGTTAAATTAAATATTAAATTAAACTTCAGAACTTAGCTTCTAAAGTAAAAAGTGTCAGCTGAAAATGGCTGAAATACTTCAAAACACAACTGATAGGACAGCTAGGCTCATAAAAATGGTGAGAGGTGTCAAAGGGGTACAGTTAGAGAGGGGTCAAAGAGCTCCATGAAACTTTTAAAGAAAAGTCAAGTTACAGAGAAGGGTATTTGAAATATTAGTGAAGAAGGAATCTTGAATCCTATTTGTTTCTTTTACCATACTCTCCTGCTACTAACTATTTTTAAAGGGGAAGGAAAGACTGCATTGCCTCTACTGAAGGTTGCCTATCACTTCCCATTACAAAACCCTGTGTTCGGTTGCTTACTTTGCCAAGTGTTAACTGTTCAGTCTCAAATTTTCCATGCCAAGTGTCTGCCACAGGCTAATTTTTTTTTAATGAGGTTGGAGATACAGTAGTTCAGCCATTTCTCAGAATTGAGGTTGAGGGGAGGGAAGGGAAGGGAAGTGTGGGGTGTTTTTCATGTTAAAAATAATTCTTACAACCATTTTATTGAGAAGATTTGGCACCTTCATGCTTTGGAGCAAAGGCTTGGAATTTGGCCAGGGGGTCATCCTGATGCCAGGGGTGTATGTCACTGAAAATTCATCAGAATTTGGCTGATTTATAAGCCTTTGTTTGGTAGGGAGGCTGGGGTGGGGGGAGAATCCAATTGCACATGCTCAGCAGAGACGTGTTGGAGTTTGGCAGCTAAATTCTCTAAAGATTCATGTGCACTCAACGCTCCAGCCCCTCACAGCTCCTACCTGCTAAAACTGGACTGCGTGTGTGCCATCCCACAGAGTGATTGAACACCCACAGCCCAGAACTGTAAGGGCTAAGCAGGACTTACCCTGCAGTTGTTCTATTAGTCTGCTGGGGCCACAGGAACTGTCTCCCCTGTGTTATCAGTGCCCCCCTTGCTGGTGCCTAGGCGGTGCGGAGATGGAGGAGGGAGCCTGATTTGAATGCAGAGAGGTGAGGGACAGGGAGATGGGCACAGGAAAAGGAGGGAATAGGATGTGAGGGCATTCCAGGAGCCAGAGAATGGGTAGGAGCAGAGAGGGGCACAGGTTCATAACACTCCCCTGCAGGACCTAGAATTGAGCTCAGAAGTCGTGAGTCTCTTTATTCCTGTGTATCAGCAAATAAGTGTGAAAACCACTGGCATTTAGTGATTGGCCCACATAAGAGAGAACAGCCTGCAATTGCTACCACTTACTCTGTTAATGCAAATAGCAGAGATCTGTGCTGTGCATGTAAAGGCCTGAACTCTGCTGATGGTGATTATTGGGGATCAGCATGGTTCCACGTGATGGAATTTATTTTTTCATTATTTTTTTTTTAAATTGCAACCATAATTTAGATCCCTTGTGCATATGCATGGTGATAACCTTTAATTACGTAATATGATACTATTTCCCCACAGGATCCTGGCCTCATTTAGTGCACAGAATGGACAGTACTCAGGGAATGAATCAGGGTTCTGCAGTGAGTGAAGCTTTTTATCGGTAAGGTGCAGAAGTTGCAGGGGGGGAGTGAAGAAGGCAGGAGATGAGGCACGAGGGCAAAGGATGGTTTAATGGTTAAGGCACTTGAATGCTGCCCTGGAGAGCTGGAGTCTGTCCTTGCCTCTGCCACTGAGCTCCTAGGGGATGCTGATCAAATCACTTAAACCAAACTTTCATAGGAGGCCACTCATTGTGTGTGCCTCATTTTCTGGATGTCCAGCATGAGAGACCTGGGGCCAGATTTTCAGAAGTGCCGAGCACTCATCATTGCCGTTGAAATCAGTTGGAGTGGTGCTTTGAATTTAAGGTGTATAAAAATGCTAAGTGTTCTGAAAAACCAAGCCCCAGGCATATCAAGTTGGACCCAAAATTAGAGGACACTTTTTTTCAATTTTGGCCTTCATCTCTGTGCCTCAGTTCTCCAGATGTAAAATGGGGATAATACCATTACCTCACTTCAGAGGGTGTGGAAAGACCCATTGGTTATATTTATAAAGCACTCCAACAGTAAGCCGAAAACACCGTAGAAATGCTCTGAAGAATTAAATTTCTTATTCAGTGCAGCGTTTGGATGGTATCTGTTAAATGAGGCCTGAGGCCACAGCTTGAACATAGAGGGTACAAAGAAATACTGAATAACTTCCCACTCACTGAATGAGGCAGGAGTCCTATGTGAAATATAGTATGTGATTATGTAACTTAAAGACCGTATCATAATGCATACGTACAAGGGAGTCGATTTAAGTTGCACAAACAACTGAAAATTGACATTCCCTACCTTATAAGTGCATGATTTTGCAACCTTAATTATTTTTATCATAGCTTGCTTTGTTTTGTGTAATGTATATTTGTGTGTGGTGCATGCATGTAAATTGGATGTGTACTATGCCTGTTTTAAGCATCTTCACACACTACTGATACGTATTTGTGAAATCCCTTGTGCATTAATGGCATGTTTAATCATGTTACTTTCTTCTTATAAAATAGTTTCTGTTGTTTCTCTTGTTGCAGCTCTTTTCCCTTCAGATGTGTGTCCTGTATAAAAACCGACTAACCACTTTTCTTTTTCCCTCCCATCTTTTCTAGAATTCTTTGCCGAACTCAGTACTGCAGTGTGCGCTCTGGCACTGAACAGTAGTATGACTGAACTGGTACACTACACTAGGCAGGGTTTACAGTGGCTGAGACTGGAAACAAATATGCCTTAACTGGTGCTCAAGGTGGTTAATACCTTGAACTCTTTTGCACTTTGGAAGCCTCAGAAACAGTCTGTCTAGCTGAATCGTTGGATACAAAGCGCCTGGAAGGGAAAATTAAAGCAAGATGGAAGGGATCTGACTACACTGGAGAACTTTTGAACTGTGTTTCTAGGGTGGCACTTGGCTGCCTTGAAGAGACGAAGGGAGGCCTCAGAGTTGATGATGCCTGTCTTTAAAAGGACAAAGTGCAATGTACTGTCTGAAAGGTTCATTGTGTTGGTGGTCTATAAACATTTCTATAAATGAATAACCAGCAAGACAAAAATCACATGTGAAGAAGTGCCGACAAGAAGGAAGTCCACCTCCAAAAGTTGTTATGCAACATCTCAAAAGCCACAGCCATCACATGTCCATCGGAAAGTTCAGAGAAGTGTTTCTGCAAACCACAGCTGCAATCCATGAGATATGTTCTTCCTCGGGGTCGGGACGTCAGGGGGAGGACAAGACCTGAACGGAACCAAACAGCATTATGTTAAACTAGAAACAACAAAGCAATCTGCCTTGCCCACTTCCTAACGTACCCTACTGCATTTATAAACCAACTGTTGTACTGATACTCTTGGAACTGATTGCAACCACTGCCTCCAGCACTGCAAATTCACTTAATAGATCACCATTGCTTTGATTTTTTTCCTCTGTTCTACACACACACACACAATGCAAACATACAGCTGTTTCAACTGTGGTATTGCTTAGTTTGGGCCTCATACATCAAACACAGTTTGAGGTGGGGAAAGGTAAGGAGCACGTAAGGATTGTGTGGTTTTCCTCTGAAAGGAAGGCAGGGAGTTGCACTGTGCATCCTCTCAGATTGTTGCTGATTGGGTATGAAAGGGAGGGAAGGGAAGGGACACTCAGAATGGTTCATTGTGATTGGGCGAACATTATGCTGAGTTGTAGATTGTTTAAATCAGGATGAGTTGCTTCTGGATAAGGTGGTATCTGCTTTCATTATACCTGGAAATGAAGGGTCAGATTTTGCCCTTGGATATTCACCCACAATCACATTGGTTTTTTTTCAGTGGATATTTGAGAGCAGGCTTGGCACCTGAAGTCTTGTAACCCTCATATGGGAGATGCTCCCATTTCATGGAAAAGCTGTAGATTTTGCCCAGCAACTCAAAATCTATCTTCAGAGGAACACAAATGAGAATATTCAGCTATTCTTGTTAGATTTGCAGCAGCTCTTCTTTACCAGAAGTCGTGTTTTTAAAGATACAATTATGCAGATGACAGTGACACTGAAGAATACGTTCACAATATTTTTTATATCCAGTTAGATGGCAAAGAATTCCTATTGTGTGTAAAGCTTTCTGCCATCCTCATATCTAATAGTGTGCCTTAGCTCTCCAGTCCTCTACCAGCACTCAATTTATGCTAGATGCTGGGAATGCTGACGCCCAAATGAATTGTGCATATCAATTTTGCAGAAAGGAAAACCTTTGCAATGAATCAGCCCCTTTTCCCCATTGTAAAATGAAACATTTGCACATACCATGTATCCATATAGAAACAGATCTGTACATATGCTGTAATGAAGCAATACTCCTTTTCCAAGTTGCCTGTTGAGGGTTTTAGTGTTCAATAAAATATAAGCAAGAGGTCTGAATTTCCAAAAGCTGTTCCTTTTTAAAGCAGCATCCCTAGCCCAGATAAAACCGGGACAGTCCCTTGCAACGTGAGGCCCAAGAAAGCTCCTGTGTAGACAGCAGAAGGGAAGCATGCCTCTTTGGAGAGCCTGAGGAGAAAACGAGTCCCCCACTTCTTGCATTAACAAAGAAATAAGCACAAGAACATTCCATTCTCTCTTCTCTGGCTGCACGGAACCGTCAGAAACCTCCGCATGTCTTACCACTTTGTAAAGCCGTAGTTCATTTCAGGGATAAGTCATCCTCACCATTGGAAGCAAGTTCCGTATTTCTCTCCCAGTTGATATATAGTAATATATATACATATGCACATTCCTTTTGGAAGGAGTAACTGATTCAAATAAACACACACAATCCAAGGTGTATGTTAACATTAATTTTGTTCTCAGGAAGCATGGGAAGGGTATAGAAAAGTAAGGTCCTTCTGTACACTTTGGAGCCTGCGTTCTGATACAAGTATGACTAACAAGCTGGAGTTCCAGGCTGGTTGGCTGAACTCCTCCTCTTATTTTTGTCTTGCAGTGCAGCTTGTCTTAATGCCACAGGTAAGGAGGAGGGAAAATAAAGGGTTATTACCACCACCCGACTTGTAGGAGGGGACTCGTAGGAATAGATTTAAGGATAAATGAGGACCCAGATTCAGTGTGACTTCCATACATATTTCCCTTCTCCACCCTTCAGACAGCCTCTTCCTTCCATCCAGCCACTTCCATCCCAACACAGACAGACTCGCCCTCCTAAACAAGATGGCCCAGCTGGAAGCAGGATTTCGGTTGTGCATTGTGCTGAGGTCTGTTATTTCGCTTCTGACTTACTGCTCCATGTGAACACACTCTGATCATGGGCCCCAGATTCCAAGAGACGTGCCTAAGCCCATCTGTGAACACTTTATTAATTGGATACTGCTATTCTTACAAGAAAGCTAGCTGAAGGGAGTGGAAGGGCAAAGGCCTTGTCAAGAGGAGAGCCACTTAATGCAAAGGCGCTGCTGACAGCACCTTTGAACAATTCAAAAATAATGTAGAATCCAAACCCTCTTGTAAAATTTGATATGTATGGCCCAGTCCTGCTCCCAGTGAAACTGGCCGCAAACCTCCCATTTACTTCTATGGAAGCAAGATCAGACCCATAGTCCATACTGGCTCCATAAGTGGAGAATACTCAGTAGGGAGCAACTATAGCAAATTACAAATCAGGACACTATATTCTATTTTTTCCCTTTGAAGAGACACTCTAAATATTACTAATTAGGAAGAAATGCTACCCGTCTTCAGCCTAGAGCCAGGTTCGAGGCCCATTTAAGTAGCGGGAAAAATGGCCATTGACTTCAGTGGACCTGGGCCTGGCCCTTATGGGGGAGCAAGAAAAAAATGAAATAGTATTTGCCTTTGCAAAAAAGAGAAAAGATGGAGATAGGATTAAGTTCTGTGAGGAGTGAAGGGGGCGGCAGTCACAAGGTAGCAGCCTTCCCATGCAATATTTATTTAAAAGTAATTAATGTATTTAAATTATCAAATATTCTATATCTAAGATGCCATTATTTAATAGTTGGAAAGCCCCATTCACACTGGAGACGTGGAGCTCTTCTGTAACTGAGTCAGAGTTTGACTGCAATATTGTTTAAAAAGGCAAAGTCCTTTTTTGTTTTTGTTCTTATCCCCATCCCTCCCTCAGTCCTTGATTCCAGGTATAAAACTGTACATTTAAATTTATTTTGGGGTATCTTTCCATCTTGTAAATAACCTTTTCTGCCCTGTGTGTGATGAAATTTCCAAACTGATTGATTCATTCATGTGGGGAAATAAAATAAATATTCAATGAAGTAACCTGTTCATTGAGTTGCTGTGAGTGTCCTCAAGTTCTCAGCCTGTCGTAGAGGCAGACGGTAGCTGCCTTCTCACTCTATATAGCAATGTTTTGTTTCTAAATTATTTTTATTTAAGCATAACTTGCTGTACTTGAAGATGCTGTTTGAAGTTCTCCTGTATTTAACACTTATTGCCCTTTCCTGTTGGACAAAGAACAGGTGGCTGAAATCCAAAGGTTTTGAGAGACGGGAGCGTTACAACATGCAGACATCAGCCCTGCATCCTAATGTAATAGATGCAGGATATTTCATGAGATCTCTGAACAATCTGGTCTTTAATGTCCAATATTGGCTGGTTTGTGGATGGCTGTTCAGAGGCAAAGCTGTGGGCCTTTTTTAACATAGTCTAACAAACCAGTTAAGAGAGCAATAATGGAAGACCAGATCTGTGGTTGTGGTGTGCTCTGCACATTCCAGGAATACATTTCAAGGTGTGATATGGGAGAAAGCCAGTGCTCACTCAGTGAGTAAACAACACTAATCTTCACCCACACCGTAATGTAGTACTATATTTATAAACACTGTGGGGAGGAGAGTTCTGACTGCTTCAGATTCGGTCTCCTGATGCCCAAAGTTGTGGTTGTCGTCACTCAGTCTGAGTGTTTCCTCCATTTTCTATTTCTGTTATCTCCAGAATCAATGGGGGAGGGGAGGGTTCTTTTGAGTGGCCTTATGCTTGTTTGTGGGTTTTTTTTCTTTTCCTCTTTGTTTTGTGTTGAGAATTTGATTGTTCCTTGGAAGGATGATTTTTACATATCTGTATGCACTATTGTGATATTCAGGTCATTTTTGCAACATGGATTGCACCTAAGAGAATATTTCCTAATGGTGGACCCCTTTTTTATGTAGTTTGTAATATGTAGTGGCTGCTGAATCCTGTTTAATATTAATGAGATCTGTTGCTGTTACTAGTACTGTATATAGAAACATAAAGATTTTTTTAAGCGAATGCATTTTTTCACTGCACATTTAAAATCCCTAAGGCAAGACTTGTATTGAAGTAGGAAAACAGAAAACGGACCACAAAGCTAAAATTTCAGTTACGAAACATTCATTCCCAGGTTGGCACTTTATGCTACTTTCATTACAACACAGGCACAATGAGCCTGATTCTGTACTCATTCGTGTTAGTAATTGGGAGTGAATTCATTGAAGCTAATGTTGCAAGCAGTATGGAATTAAAATCGGGCCCAGAGATTGATTTAGACTTCTGTAGTCTAAGAAAAGACCCCGTGAAAAATTGCTTTTGGTTTTGGCACTCCTACAATGTACGGTGTAGGTTTGGTTTGGCTTTGGTGAGGAGCTAGGGTGCTGTTTCAGCAATAGCTATGTTCTTATCTGTCCTTCCTGGGGACACTTTAAGTGAATGAAATGGATGATTTAGAAGCTGGTTGTCCAAATGACCACCAAAAAAAAAAAAAAAAAAATCCCCTCCCCCCAGCTCCCTGTTTCATAATGAGAACTGTTTTCCAAAGTATTGATCAGACTCCACTGGGGAAAAGCAAAAAAGGTGGGGATGGAGGGTTAAAGGAGAGGACATGTATAAGAAAATTAAGAAGGGTGCAAATCAACTTTGAAATCACCTATAGCAAATGAGGTAGGAAACAGCCATTTTGAGACTTTAAGTAAAAAACAAGAGAAATCACTTGTACATTTTTGTTATAAGGGTTTTCCCCCCAAGAACATGGAATATGAAGGTGGGGAAGTTTTGATTCTTTGTACAACAATTTTTTGCTCATCGCTATGATTCCTTGTAGCCTTTTACTCCAGAAATGGAAACAAGAAAGCAAGCAGTAGGTACCAGTCTCTGAGAAACAACCTTCCATGCAATGGACCCAGATGCTCATCAGGTGGACCTGGGACAGCGTCATTAAATCAATGCACCTATTTGATGCTATGCTATTTCATTAACTTGTGGTGAGATTTCTTATTCCTGGGTTCTCCAGTGCAAAGTCTTACACTAAACAGAGCAGAAGATAAAATGCTAGTGCCAGAACTCCCCTGCACTTTAGTACTCTCATACTAAGCTGAAAACAAAAGACGAAATGTGTGGACTGGTCAAAGCCTGTAAATAGGTACAGTGCAGAGAAGTCTATTTGCAGAGAGAGTGTGGGTCCAATCAGATTGGCCTGACTTTTCATGAGGGCGAGTTTCCCTGGTAATGTATTTATGGGGTTTTTTTGTTTGTTCTTTGATGTATTTATTGACCTTTTATTGACCAGTCCTAATTATGAAATGGTGTATACGTTATTTTAAGTTTGCTTCATCTTGTAGTTAAGATTGTGTTTTTCTCCTCTTTGACTCTGCTTGTCCCATTCCCTTTTGGAGGCCAATAATACTTTTTGGCTGCGAAGCCAAACAGCTGCAATAAATTTGAATGCAATCTCTGAGCCTCATACCTTTCTCCAAACACTACATTATCTTTTTGGCAACCTTTGCTTTGTACCCATTGCACCGTTAAGTAACTACCATCACCACCACAAATCAACAGTATTCCTGGGCCAGCAACAGCATTTCTGAATTTCTTTTCATATATTATCTGCTTTTCTGAAGCTATGAACTGTACCACATTGCCACCTCTTTTGCATGGATCTGTCTTGTTCAGGTACCAGGCTTTTTTCTCCTCTCCAACTTAGTAAAGCAGAGGTTGACTTTTTCTTGGGGCCGGTATTTATCTCATAACAGTGCGGCAATGTTGTTTGACCACCTGATGTCTCTTCATAAAATTTTTGTTTTGTTTTGTTTTGTAAATTGAAGGCGCATGTCTATCAACCGGGGGAATGTCTGGTTCTCGTCAATTTTTAGATTCCATGCATAGTCTGTCGTAATCAAAAAGTATTTCTTAGATGATGATCAAGCTTGTAAACCTTTGGCTTGCCATAGGAATCACAGTAAACTCACTGAACTGAGCTGCTTTCAATAGTTTTGCTAGCTATTTTGAATTACATAGAGAATGGTCTAGTTTTCTTCAGAAAGCCTTGAGAGTCTGAGGTTTAGGGTTTTCTGATGCTCAGCAGCCAGGCTATAGCAGTGACATATAATTTTCAGAATGAAGGCGAGGGGTCAAGGTCTTAAGAATTGTGTTTTTCTTTTGTTAAGTGGTTTCTGTTACAGCACCCTAGCACAGGCAGTATTAATGTTGTCCAGGCTGAGACTGAATCGTGGCATATTGATAAAAAACTCAGTCATCTTGATAAAAAACTCAGTCACTCAGTCATCAAGTGCACAGTCTTTTTCTTTACAGATTGTTGCTGTGTGATTGTTTTGGACGTGCTCAAGCAGGACGTCTTCTCCCTCTTCCCCTATTGTTTTAGTGGGTAAATCAAGTGTTGGTATCACACACACACACACTTTGTGTGTGTTTTTAGTTTTTAAAAGTAAACTGTCTAGTTTATGAATGGGGAACACTGATCTTAAGGACGATTCAACATTGTTATTTTTAACCATTTCTCCTCATCAGCATTTCTTCACGTGTAATGAGGCCTTGCTATGATCTTGGAGCCAAATGCTGAAAGGTGCTGAGCTCTTTCAACTCCTGTCAGCTTCATTGGTCGTTGAGGGTGTTCAGCACCTTGCAAGGTGAATCATCTTATGGGAAGAAGTGTAAAGAAAACCAGAATGGGGAATTGATGTTTTTTAACTACTTCCAGCAATGAAACTGCATTCTTGGACTTCTGTGAATAAGATTTAGCTGCCTTGTACAGTCCTTTAAAGAGACTAAAACCAGATCTGTGATAAAACTTAGTTTATCTGTTAAGGGAAAAAAATATGTAAAAGATTTCTCCAAAGAAGTGTGCCACAGACCTTCTGTTTGTTCTCTGTATCAAGGATGAATTGCTGTGTGTATATATAAATATTAAAGCAAATTTTGATTTATTTGTGTTTAAATTCTTTTGAAAAGAGAGCTGTCAAGGTGGAATGTGTAAAGATAAAATGTTTAGGAAAAAAATAATTGGTTTTCATCAACATGAGCAAGTCACTTTCACCCTCTCCTCTAGTTTCCCATGTGATATTTCCCTACCTCACAGCGATATTGTGAGGCTGAGCTCAGTGGTTGGAGATTTCATGTACTAAGGGCAAAGTATTATCGTATCATGTTGATGGGGTTGTGCTCTGTAACCCTCTTTTGGTTACATGCATTGTACTCATGAAAATAATCAGATGAGTTTTACTGGGGTGATTTGATCTCACCCCAATAACAAGACCAGGTATCAAATTGCTGTTTCTTAATTTACAGTTTACTTTTAACCCTCTCCCTTAATATTTCAGTTTGGTTAGACCCTTAGGCCTCACTTCAGCAAAGTACTAAGGCACATTCTTAAGTCCCTCTTGTTTTCAGTGGAAGTTAGGGATGTGGGAGGTAGGCCTGTGAGCTTAAATGTTTTGCTGAGTTGAGGCCTCAGAAAGGATCTGTACCTGCAAGGTGTGTGTGTGGGTCTATCTGTCTTTCTCTCTTTGACGTCATAGGCCCAATGCTATGTATGTTGTCTATTTAGTTTTATAGCAAAAGATGCAAAATAGGCACCTGTTTACATTTACTCAAGCAGGCTTGGCAGTTATCTTAACAAAACAGTCTCAACTAAATTAGCAACTATTCCTTAACCAAAACTAAAAATCAATACTCTTGGCTTCCCCTCCTCAAATGTCAGGGCGAAAACATAGGTGTGGCAGCATTCCCTGAAGGTCAGCAGACCTGTGGGTACTTTGGAGATAAGGCTCTAAAGCTGAGAGACCTGTCTCTTTAGTTACTTTACATAGCACTGTATGTGTACACAAAGTTGTGCAATGAAACATCAGTGCTAAACTTAGAATGGGCCCCCATTTCAAAGGTTTAGAAGCTTACAAGCACTGATGCACACTTGCCCATGCTTGGTAATGTCTGTGCCCAGAATGGGGCATGGACTTTAAGCGTGAACACCTTACTCAAGAAGTTAGTTTCTTACAGGCTGTGATGGAGAAAGCTTTGGCATATGTTAGTGGAACATTAGTGGAACCCTACCTTGAAGCTCTTAGTCTGAAAATATAGATAGATAGGGAAAGAATGTGCACGATATGGCAAGGGAATGTCTTGAAGAAAAGATGGATGTTCAGTAGTTAATTGAAGATGGAGATGAATGGAGCTTTGTCCTATGTTAGCAAGGGGCTGATCCCAGACCTAGGGAATTACCATGAACGAACTGTTTCAGTACCTTTCTGTATCATGGAAGAGGGCACGGAAACAAGACTGGGTGAAGGAGAACAAAGTGGGACTTCCAGGAAGTGGAGGAAATGAGAGACTAGATGTAGACAAGAGCAGAGCCACAGAGGCCTCTATGGGTGAGGAGAAGAAGCTGGGTTGTGATACAGAAGAATAGTGGTGGCAGCTGTGGTCTCCGTCACAGCTACAAGAAAAGAAGGTTATTTGGGCAGCAATGTCTCCTTTCTCCTCTCTTTTCTGGAAATTCAACCATGCATTGCTCCTGATTTGCCGACCGCTTCCAGAGCATGAGGGTGGGAGGGGACAAAGGGGAAAGCCAGCTTTCTGGAGTGATTGTTCTGATCCACTGCCAAGTGCAGTGATTTGGGTGGTTATAATCTGCTCTGTTTGATCCATTTGGCTGTCGTTCAGTCACCCTGCTGACATGGGTTTTGTCAGGACAGTGCATGGCTTTATCAGCACATCCCAGTGGCCCATGCTGCATCAGGTGCGCTGATGGGCACTGTTCTATTTTTTTTTCACTCTTGCAAAATGTGTGGGAGGGGAGAAAATTTACTTACGGTTCTTGACCGGAGTGACCCATCATCCATCAAGCAAATGAAGACATGGAAACATTTTCTTGCTGGCTGTGTACTCGTAAGCAAGTCTCTCTGCTACACCCAGGGAGTTATAACTGCATAGTTTCCTGCTTGGAGCACTAATTTGGGGGACTATTAATTTAATAAGCATTAGAGAAATTATTCTGGTACCTAGCCAGATTAATAGGGGCATCTCAGAAAGCAAGACATCCAGCCACAAGCGTGCTTGCTTCCCTGATTCATAGCACTCATGCTTTATTATCTCCAGGACCTCCAGCAATATGTGAACATTGGCTTCAGCAACCCTTCATGTAGGCTCTGCACCACAATTAAAAGATCAAGTTACGGTTCCAGTGGAAAAATCTTTAAAACTGGTATAAGCCAGTTCAGATGAAACCAAATTGCTGGACACAGGTTGAAGGGGAAAAAGGAGCAACTATTTATTTTTGTTACTTTAAAATGATGAAGCATGACAGCTTCTGCTCACCCTTTTGGCGGGCCAAGTCCTTCCCTTGTGGCGGAAATTCCATGGCTGTCTGCATACTTTTTTCTGTTAGGATAGATTGAAGATGAAACTGACCCAGGAAGCCAAAAAAAGTCTCTTTAAAATGTCAAGAAGTGACAGCAGCACTGAACTTGTTGACAGAGCCAAGAAAATACTACAAATAAAAGTTAAATCTTCTGGCTAGCATTGCTATATCTTTGCCAGTTCCAGCCAAGAGAACACAAAACAAATACAGATGTGGCAAAAGCAGCCAGAAGAGAACTAAAATGGAGCATTCAGAATAAAGGACTTGGTTTGCAAAGTTGTATGCCAAGGATCAGAAGAAAGCATTTGCACAAAATAATGTCGACTGAAATCACTTTTAAAACTAAGCTGCATTCAGCAGGGAGTATCTTAGATTTACAGGTTGTTGGTTCTAATCCAAGCTGAATGGGTTAATTGACTGAATTATTATCTGATGACTGACAGACTGACTGGCCTACTTGAAATTAATCTCTCTCACTCCAGTTCCTAATGGAACAGTGATCACCTTACTCAAACCTCTAGCACAATGGGCTTCTTTGTTAGCAGCCTCAGAGAGGGCAAAGAATGGCCTGGCAAGGATAAAACAAATTGCTCTACCTTTCCTACCAACATTAAGTTTCTAGATCACAGTTAGAGCAGATCAGGGAAAGTTTGTATTGCTGATGCCTAGCCAGGTACTGAATTTGCTGCTTAGAATCACCAACTGAATGAGTAGTTTAAATCCCAGTATTATGAAAAACCTATTTATGAACATGTTGGTTGTTTGCTGAGACTTTTCAAAACTTGTTTTACCTGTGATTAAAAAAGAAATCTGTTTAAACAGTTCCCCAGATTAAAACTATGGTTTGATTTAGCCTGTTCCTCTGTTGTTCATGGTTGTAAATATTTGTCTACTTGTATAATTGTTCCCAAACAGTACATTTCGAGCTCACAACAGAGATTCCTTTAATCCAGAACGAAATTTGTAGAAGCAGATGTAATTTATAATAATCTATAAAAGTTAGGTTATCCAATCAGGAAATAGTAACAATATCATGTAATTTTAGCTGTGTAATCACAAAAGCTTTGAATACCAAGGCTTCTGAGTATCAACAATCAACTGAATTTTAGTTATATGAGCAGTTCTTAAGCAAGACTTAGTTCAACTCTGTTTGTAAAATTCACTAAGGGCCAGATTCTGCTACCCTTTATGCAATATCTTACTCATCAGAGTCCACAAATTGATTCTAGTAGGACTATGTGTGGAGTACATGCTATACAAAAGTCAGGGCTTCAAGTAAGGTGTCAAAATTTAGCCCCTCTCTGTGCTAGCAATTCATTTAGTAAAAAGCTTTCTTTCTGTCTTTCTTTCTGTCTTTCTGTCTTTCTTTCTGTCTTTCTGTCTTTCTTTCTGTCTTTCTGTCTTTCTTTTTAAAAAAATCAACTGTTGCTGTCTAATCATGAACTTCCAGTTCCAAATGCGGTATGTGGTTGACTGGTGAGTTTGTAACTCTGGTGGTTGTAATGCTGAAGTTCTACTGTAATTGTGGCTTCAGCCCCCTCTACCGGTGGTTGTGTGTTGCAGCATGACAATTAGCCCTGAAATCTCCAAATAGCAGCAAAGTGGGTGTTAGAGGTAGTTTTGTTTTATGGGTCTATACAAGTGTGTATAATATTTTTTCTTTACAGTTGAAAACTTTAATTCCATCTCTAGGAATTAACATCTGTGCGAACAATTTTAAAACAGCATTGGCATTGCTTAGGCTCTGCCCCTAAGAGTTAGTACCGCTGAGAAGTCTCTGTTGAAGGCTTCAGTCTGCTCCACTAGTGTCCATGGAAAGTGTCCTCTGCTCAATGAAAACAGACGAAGGGGGTTAAAATTATTTTTTTACATAGCATTTTCACTGTAGGGTTTCACTTCGGTGTAAATCTGGAAGAGTTTGCATAAAATCCATTCATAGCTATTAAATGGCTTTACAGCTCTGTAGTGCATGTCTCTGTTTCAGAAATCTTTGCTCTCATAGGAGGGGTCTGCGTTTCTCACGCAGATGGAAACTCTGTGCAGAGAGTCTCTGGAGGTGAATGAAGTGCAGAGATGATCTCTGCACCACCTTATCTGACCAGCTTCTGAGGCTGAGGAACTCTGACTTCACCAAGTGAAGGGCATGCACATTAAGCAAACTAGACTTCGGTCTCAAAGACCCCTCGTCATTGCTGCAGGGTGCTCCAGATTGACATCAATCACAGGACAAGAGGAACTGCTTCCATAAGTAAGAATTCCAGGCCATTAGGTCTTGAGGCTGAAAGAGATCAAATACTGATCAGGATTGTGCCTCTCCGCAAAGTACCTCCACCACACATGCAGTTGTCAGTGCTGTGTTATTCACAATCACATGAGGCACAAGGCATAAAGCAGATCATATTGACAAGAGGTCCTATGAGATCAACTGTGGACTCAGTGATAAGGGACTGAAGGGGAGCAGTTGCTCACTGGGGACAGGCTTGCAATCAGTGCTTATCACCATCCCACTGAATGAAAGATCCCAAGCTTGCATGTTGGGGTAGGGAGAGGGGTAGCAGTTTCCCAAGAGTGGGGATTTCTTGGCCAATCTTGAAGGGGAACTACAGTTACTAGGTAAGTAATTTTCTCTCTGTTTTGAAAACTATGCATCGATATATCCCATGTCATTGAATACCTTATGAGCTGTTCCTTCTTCCACTTCATATGTGAGTAGGATGGCAATACCAACAGTGTAAAAGTGTACGTTGTCATAGGGATTTCTTTTGATTAAGAGCTAATCAAATCTTTGAACCTCAGATTCTTTTTCACTTTTTATAGTGAATCTGGAATCGAAAATTTGTTCACTGTAATCCAGTCTGAAAGGATCAAATGGAGAAAATGGAAACAGGTTGCTGTAGGTCTATTGGGATTCCCTTTTTCAAGGATAGGGACATAATTCACAGAAAAACTGAAATGCTCAAGAATCTAACTAGATTAGTGGCCATTGAGGTGCCTTAAAATGGCAGAAGTGAAGAATTAATTTTTGAATATATCTTGGAATCTTCTGTATGTTCAGAAAGGGTTGCAGGACCCTTAACAGAAGTTGCTTCAAAAGTTTTATTCAAAAAGGAAAATTTCACCTGGTTAAACTTTAATAGTTGTTTATGTTCACAGGACGAAGAGTATTGAGGGAAATCTGAAAATGTGGGTGCCTTTAACAATAAATGCTAACAGGGCAATACTGAGGAATGTAGTCTATAGGGAGCCCAGAACATGTAGCCTCGGAGAGATCAGGTGACAGAGAAGTATCATGTGACTACCAGGACTTTATAAGGAGCTCCCTAGTGAGAGCTGCCGGAGGTGCTGAATCCAAGAGAAGAGCTCTTGTCTAGAGAGCAGTGATGGAAGTCCGTGGGGGGAAAAACCTGTAAGGAGGCAGGATTTAAAGGGAGCCCGTTGGAGGGCTGAGGCAAGAAGGAACAGGCCTTAAACAATACAGCACTGGTGTGGGCTGGAGGCTCAGTGTTAAGGCAAGTCTTTATTTGGGAGATACTACCAAGGAAGGGAGCAATTCTTTCAACGCTGTAGCATCAAGGTTCAGCTTGGTGAGGGCAAAGGACTATTTACTAGCTCTGGGGAATTCAGATTTATTATTTTTGAATCCCGAGGAAGAGCTGATCACACTATGGGGTCACACCTGAGTTGACAAGGTAAATAAATTGCTGGATTAGGGATGGGTGAAAACAGTTCAGCCCATAGAGAGTAACCTTGCATTCCTAACCGGGAGAAGAGCTGATTTGTTTGGCTGTGTTGTTTTGTTGGTCACTGAAAGGGGAAGGATTCTGAGGTTTGGTCAGATGGCTAAACCCCACTCACTCATCCACTAAGAGGAGACTGCAGGCTACTCTACCTGAGGAAAACTGAGGCAGCAACCAGTAAGGTAAGCCATCGAGTTGCATGAGAAATGATTTTTACAAGGTTGCTGTGGGTATGTTTGTGATAATTTGCTTAAGATTATTCAAGCTTGGGTAGGACTATTATGTTGTATCAATTTGCAGCAAGGGAAGAACTAAATTAAATCACTCTGTTGAAATATTTTGGGAAGTTTGCTGCACTGATGTTCCAAGTAGCAACAGTTCCTGCAAAAGTGGCTGTTCTAGCATTGCGCCACAAGACTAAGACAATATGTGATCCGAAATGTCTTAAAATGGGTTTCAACACAACCAGTGCATTCATATGGAGGACTATCATTTAGCTGGCCAACTGTAAAGTGTTTTTCTCAGTGTTAATAAATGAAACCTCACCACAGTCAAGTGTAGATTTACTATAAAATGGGAACTTCTAACTCAACAAGGCCCACTCGTGTAATTTATTGCATGTGGGTGCACTACTGGACTAGTAGTGGGCCTCATTGAGAGCAGTGGTGCTCCACATGGCTGCAGGGCCCCACCTGTGCAGATCCAATTGCAGGATCTATCCCCAAGCCTACTCTGTTTCCATTTGTGACTACAGCTCTTTTCTACCCTCTGCCCATTTCCAGTGCAGGTGGGCCAAAACCTGTGCATAAACTCTGGCTTCAGTGCAGATGAGTCATGCTGTCCTCTGAGCAGGAAGCGTTAGACGCTGGCTAGACTTCATGCAGGACCAGTCAGTTAAGTTATTCCCCTTCCACACATGGGTCTGGCTTTAGTGCTCTATCCCATTACTTTGTACTGGTGAAGGTGACCTCTTCCTCCTGAGGGCAGTTAAAAGGAGTCCCCTATCTTATTTGATTCACTGGGTTTCCATTAAGCAGCCCAAAGAGAGATTTAAACAGGTAAAATAATTGAGCTATGAAAAACTAAAGATGGAAGACAAAAGTGTTCCTATAGACTATGGGGCTTGATCCTCCAATGGTACAAACTGGCGTAGCTCCACTGACTTCAGTTGAGAATCTGGTCCCAGGATTCCAATTTCCACATGCTTTGCTCGCTGACTTTGTTTCTGACTTGTCTATCATGATCCCTCCATGACGTCTGCAACTAAAATGTTCTCTTCTGCCTTACCTGGTACATCTTATTAAAACATTCAGCAATCCTGTTGTTATGCTGGGCACTCACATTTGTCTGTATCCATTAAAAAGTGTATGCATTATAGTGAATTATCTACTGTAAACCTTCAGCTAGCTTTTGATCCTGTGCGGATGATTTGAAAAGGATTTTTTAGCAAAGTAATTGCAGTTTAGCTTTATGCTCTTGGTAGTTTCCATGTGCTGTCATGTTACTTGTAACAGGTTGATATCTGAAAACTGACTCCTTGTTTGTGTTCAAGAGAGAAATATTTCTTGGGAATGGATAAGTCAGGGGCCTGGAAATAGCATACTGTGAAAGAGAGGGCAATTTGTTTCTCCAACAGTAAGTGCTTCTCTTAACTTTTTATAGTAAGTAAATTAAAACTGACTTCATTTTGTTGTTAGTCTGGCAAATTTCTCTCCATGTATTTGTTTTTGCAATATCAGGCTGAAAATAACCTATGTTTCTCAGCTGTTGTCTTAAACAGTGCAGTAGAGGTAAGTTCAGTGAGAGAACTAAAAGTTTGTAGTAATATCTTACATCTGGAAAAGGTTTAAAATATGGTACAGGAACTCATTTAAAGTCATCCTGGTTAATATTGTTTTGTTGTTACATTGGTGATCAATTAGGGAACGTGCTCGTTTAAAGTTATGCAGTGCTCCCTTCTAATGTTGGCAGTTCAGCTGTCCCTTCCCCCACTTGCATGTGCTGCTCCTGCCCTTTGCCTTGGAGCTCAATGATGTGGGGTGGGGGAGAGGGGAAAAAGAGGTGGGATAATGTCAGGGTGTCTCCCTCCCCCCTGCTCCTGCACCCCACTTACCCCATCTTCCATAGAGCAGGGGGGCACATGGACAGAGGGAGCTGTGGTCTGGTCTCAGCTTGCTCATCTAATTAACAAGGCAGTGCACTTCTGACTCCACTCGATACCTAATTGAAAATGTGCATCGCTCTCTCTCAAACACAGGGTGTGTGTGTCTTTCTGCCCTTCCTCCTTTCCTGCTGCCTTGAAGAGTGTGAGTTAACCCTTGAAGGATCAGTGAAGTGCTAGTTCTTCATTTAGCAGTAAGGCATTCCCCAGGAAATATCCCACCCTCTGACTCCTCCATCTCAACCAAGCTTCACAATTACCATCACTGTGTACCAGTATTTAATTGTTTAAAACTTTATATTATATAGTCTTTTGTCTGGTGAAAAAAAATTCCCTGGAACCAGCTCACTCATTTACATTAATTCTTATGGGGAAATTGGATTTGCTTAACATTGTTTTGCTTAAAGTACCATTTTTCAGGAACATAACTACAGCATTAAGTGAGGAGTTCCTATATATGCAACTAAACCTAGATTTGAAAAAAAGGCATATTTAAAGGTTCTTTTGTGCCATTCTATTGTAATCCTACTATTCAGAATGTAAGTGAATAGTCATAGGCTACTGTTGCCACTAGAGGCTACTCAATCTTCTTTCTGATTTAAAAACCACAGTAGAGCAACCAATGGCATGTGTCTGCCTTGCTTATGTGTCCGAGAAACTACTTTTGCAGCATGATTCTGTACTTATTTATGTGGGAGCAAAAAAAGTGGAACAGTATTTCCCAGATTTGAGTTACGTCCCTCCCTCTGCTACTGCAAACATGCATGAGTACCTTCATGCAGGTTAGTTCCATTAAGCTCAGACTTTCATTGGCCTACGTAAATACTAGTTTCCCCAAAAATTACAAAAGGAGCAATTACTTCACGATCACATTTTCAGCTGCTGTATTTTTAAAGCCAGGCCTACACTTGAAAAAGTTTGCCACTGTGTCTACATTGGCATATCTTTCTACTGTAGACTTATTTTTTGCTAGCATAATTACCATCAGTTCCCTCAACAAAAGAGGCTACATTACCAAAAATGTTTTGTTTTTTTTTTTTGCTGGTATCATTAACTATTATCATCATCATTGCTGGAATAAAAATGTCACCAAACCCCACCACTCACGTGTAATATCCCAGGCTTTAGACACCTACCGTGCAAGTCTGCCTCACTTTGAAATGTAAGCCCACAATGTGGATAAACTCTGCAGTAGTTTTCTTTAAAGGAATCTGTAATGCTTCCCATACAGTGCTGTGGTGATTCACTCAACATTGTGAAATGAGACTTGGTTAGAATTAAAAAGGGACACTTCATATGAAACATCCAGAATTATTTTAACTTTTAAAAGCTTGGGGGTTAGGGAGAGAGAATCCCTTGCTGCAGACTAATTAAGCTCTGTTTAGTTTTGAGTTTTCTGCTAGTAGAAATGCTCCAAATGTCTTCCTTAATCAAGTATGGAGGAGCTAGAATAAGGAATGAAGGGTTCTCCTAAGCGACACCAATGTTAGTTTCATAACTGTTTTATTATTATTTAAATTCAGCCACATTTGACATTTTAATTCAACCTTCCCCAGTCAAGGCACTAATTAGTAAGAAATGCGTTCCCGTATCATTTTGTGGAATTTTCTTCCATTTCTACTATAAGCTGCCTTTATTTCCCTGCTGCCTTTCAGCAAGCAGAAACAGATATGCATTTAAAATGGAAAGACAGCTGCATATTTAGAGAATAGTGAAGCTGCAAATAAATGAGGGCTTGCTAACAGCACCAGTGTTTGCCTGTTTTAGTGCTTAGTTTCTGGCTTTTGGAGTTGGATGTAAATTGAAAAGTGCCAATGCTGGTTGAACGGTAACAAAGGGGCTGTATTGTCGTGCAGGAAGCTCTCTGGACAGCATTTCAGGGTACTCCAGTTCCTGACACTAAGTAAGAGGGCTGGATTGATGTAAAGGGTTTCTAAAAGCCCTGTTTTGGCTGTGGGGTAGGGCAGGGAAAGTACTGCAGATGACTGCTATAAAGCTACCTTCTGAGGACCCATGTGCCCTGCACGCTAGGGTTTGTACATCACAGTGGTGGTGCTGCAGCCCATAATGTAGGCTTTGGAGGGTGCTGTACTGTGGACAGGCCCAGAGGGCTGTCATTGACACCTGTAACACCACCCTTCCTCTCCAGGCCTCAAGCTCCACATAGTGATGTCCTCTTGGGTGCAGAGAACACTTCATGGTGTATAGATACCTAATTGTTTAGGGGTTCTGCTGGCTGCACTCTATTCAGCTTTCCTTAGCCAGAAAGGGTGTGGCCTCAAAAATGCAGGCTCTAGAAAGAGGAAAAAGGGTTCTAAACAACCCCATAAATACTTGTAGCTGTTAATATCTATCCCTGGGGGAGTTCGAATTATGCTAGGAATTAGAGTAATAGCGTAAAGTACAAATATATTTTATTGCAACCTCCATATATTTCAGTGTAATTACACCAGTCCATTCTGCAGTTTGTCCACTGAATATCCAGACTACAATCGATTTGAAATACAAAACAGTTTTAAAACATGGCAGTGCAATACTAAAGCAGAGATTTGTGTGCTTTGTGATCACTGAAAGCTACAGTCTCCCTAGTATGGTACTGAATATACAGAATAACCCACAAATATTTCTTTAAGAAATATAGGATTTTCATTCCCATACTTTGCTCCAACCCCACCCCCTTGTCTCTACAAGTCTTTCAATATCTAACACTGTACAGTTTCCTAAGCTAATTGTTGATCTTGTCAAAAAAAAATCAGGATTGTGAAAACGTTTTGTCTTTTGCTGAAGTTGCTCTTGAATTTTAGGCTCTCCACATATATAACAAAACAGTCTTTGTACAATGCAGTGTTGCCTTTTCTTTCCACTTTTTCCCTTCACTGCTGGTTTGGTTTTCTGCCAAGTCAACTGAGGTTACCTTACCCTCTAAGAAATTCTAAGAGTATCCCATATACTTCCCTCATCGGTATTTTAATCTGATGTAGAGTATCAACCAGGAGAAGATAATGGATGAATGTTTGAGGTGGCTACTAGGTAGTCAGCACTGGATAATCAAAAATGCAATTCCAATAGATTAAGGTACACACCAAAATGAAACAAGATTAACTCTCAAGGGAAGAACACTCTTAAAAATTGTTAAACATTAAGACTGATGCAATTCAAGTTTTAACAATTCAAGTTAAATCAAAAGGTCAGACTTAGCAAAAATACATAATGAAGTTGAATTTAAAAAGGCAGTTGTTTAAACCTTAACTGCAAATCAATCAAAAAAAATGAAGACCATTTGAATAGGAGGGTACCACTTCATGCTACTGAGACAAAGGCAAGCCCCTACACATGATGTAAAATGTTCCTGTGAAGGTCTCAGTTTTAACAACAGGAACCATGGTTGAGATAACCACCTTGAGCAGCCTGAAAGAGGTTCCCAATGCATTTAAAGCTACAAACAAATTTTAAATAAATATGTATATATAATTATATTCTAAATACAGCTGATTAAGGGCTTAAATATAGTTTCTGGTATTTCAGTGGGGCAACAGTTTAATGACAGCACAGTTTAGGTCTATTTTTGAATTTGAATCTCTCACTGCTTCTGACAAACAAAGAAACTGCAAATAGGAAAGTCTGTTAATCCCTGGATGTATCATTTGTGTTGCTAACAACTCACCCCCTCTGTGGGTCAGATTTGTTTCATTCTGGGTCTCGGACTAGACTATCCACAAGATAATTAAGCCTGTTTGTGTCTGAAACCATCACATCTGTACTCTTCCTGAAAGTGGTGCTAACTTCACACCATATCACTGAATTACTAAAACTGAACATGGAAGTGGCTGAAAATTAATTTAGAAGTTTTTTTTGATATTGTAACTTCTTCCCTATTGTGCATTCCTGTTTCTAGGAAGACAGTAAACTGTGCCTGCCTAGACAAACCATTTCTATTAAAAAAGATCATTCTACAGGAAGCCTCACACATGCTTTCACTCTTAAGACATTTCCTGTTGCAGGTGGTTCTGAATGTAGGTTTCACTGGAGGCATAGGAGGAAACATGTTCCAGTGGCTAAATCCCACATAAGAAGACCAGAACCCCAGATTTTATTCTCATCTTTGTAACAAGAGCAACTCATTTGATTTTCAGAGATGCTCAGTACCTGCTTCTCAGCCCCCTGACAAGTAATGAACCTCAGTTTCTTCAGGTATACAATAGGGAAATTAACCCCCAAAGGGTTGAGATGCTTTGTTTAAAGTGCTACAGCACTGGGCTTTTTGGGGGGTGAGGGGTAAGGCTCTTTTGTATTTATTACAATGTACCTAATAAACACACTCAAGTGTGTATCCCAGAATCAAAATTTTGTGGGTTTGGGGGTGGGAGGGAAGCAGTTTAAGGCTCAGCAATTCAAAGTACAACTCTTTAACCACAGAGTATGTATATATTATTTAATTATGAATGCTCCAGATTAATGCCCCTCAAATATTTTTGTATTTTCAAAAAGTAACTTAAGCATAAGTGCTTTCAAATAAAAAAAAAAATTTCTTGTTTACCCAGACTTTTCTGAATCAAATAAGCTTCAGAGAACTTGAATATTAGGGCACGGCTTTTGATAGTTATTACACATAAGAGTCATTCAGCATTCACCTACTGCATAGGATAATTAAAACCCCCAGAGCAACACTGTTGTCGTCATGTCCTTCCATACTAGAGTCTTGTCTTAGGATCTTCTGAAATTCTGGAGAGTTGCTCGAGGCTTGAATCTGAGTTCACATACAATCAACCACATTGCTGGATCCCTGACCAACATCACGGATCTGACTACTAAGACAAGAGCACACAGCTACACCTGCTCCAGCCCTGCAGTGAGAAACAGAGCCAACAAGTTCCCACCTACGGAGAATGATAAAGAAGAAAGAAAGGGGGGGGGGTTAGGATTTTCCCATTGAAAAGTTCACTCTCGCCCTAGTATCTTAGTTGGTAAATTTTCTCTAGGCAAGATGCCTCTCTTGTACAAATCTAAGGGGAAAGCATTAGTTTGAATGTTTCATCACTTAAACTTAAAACAAATCTACATTTACTCATATTTTTCTTCAAACTTTCATTTACTTAAAATTTGAAGAATTGTGTCCACTTACTCTTGAACTTAATTTATTTCCCTCTTCTGCATCCAACCACATTGAGGCCAGAGAAAGTTAGGTGTAATTTCCTTACCAGTTATTGAAAATAAAGTCTCGCAGGCAGGGAGAAGTAATGAAACTACGCTAATAAAGTGATTGGATTAATCCAATTTTGTCTTACACAAATGATCTTATTTATAGTATTTTTGACTAGAGGAGTTTCCTTTGCCTCAGTGAGATGGGAGGTATGAACTTGTAAGTGAGGAAAAAAGCCAAAGATATAGGGGGTGTACATTAATGTATATTCATCTGCATATCAACAAACATTAAGTATTGACTCTTAAATACATATTGAAATTTACCCTCAAAACAAGAGCAGTTAAGCAGTGCTCTTCCAACTTATTCAAGGTGATAAAGAATTTCATTGGTTTACATGGAAGATGGCAGCTTCTGTGAAGATCAGAGCCATCCAGGCCATAAATTTTCATAAAACCATGTAATTAAATTTTTTTGAAGTAATAGTTTTGTCTGTGATTACTAAGGCCATAGGTCAAATCAGAGACTAATGAAAGGTTGCAAAAGAGTTACCTTTTCAATTATATATGCCTTAACCCACAACCACCAACACCATGGGAGAGACTGAAGGCTGGGCCAACAGTGCCAATGTGTGGTGTTTGAGATTATGGTCTCCTTTCTAGTAGAGACTAATCTGAAATCCCTAAATACATAATTAGAACCTCAATCTAGATTTGAACTTCTCTCCTAGAGAAAACTGAAGTCTTTATACCCATTAATGTAACTCGATTAAGTATTTTTTGTTGGGTGTATGAATTTAGTCCATACAAAATAGCACTTTTAAACATTTTCAGATAATTTGACAGGTCTAGCATTTGCATGAAATATTCTTCAGTTACCTGTTGAGGACAGGAAATTAACTCATGTAGTCATGATAGCTTACTTTACAAGATATAAAAAACCCTGCATTATTTCTTGCTACCCACTATCTGGAGTAGGATATTTAGATAAAGGAGAAAAATTATTCTAATAACTTTCATAGTTTAAGGGTTCTGTATACATGAACCCATCACCTGTCTTCATCTAACGCAGAATTTTACCTGTTCATCACTGGATCAAAGGCTTCCACTGTGTTCAGGTATGCGTTGCCATTATGACCACCAACTGCAAAAATTTTACCCATTAGCATTGCTATGCCAACTCCACCCCTGGGAGTTGTAAGTTCTGCGACATATTCCCACTTGTTGGTGCGAGGATCAAACCTTTCAACAGAGCTTAATGGAGAGTTGTCATCAAAGCCACCTACAAAGAAAGGCATTATATTACTGTTTGTTAGGAGGGAAATTAATAATGCTGGAGTCCAGTATTCAGGCTGCATAATATTTAATTGGTTGGCTGTACAATGGCCACCTACAGTTAAGTACTAAAAATCAATGTTTAGGTAGCAGTGTATACCTAAAAGAAGATGTAAAAGTTAAAGGAATTAGTGGGTGTTCACCATCTCTGAATAGATAGACTGCTCTAGGTGCTTTAATTTTAGGCCCTTACATTAGTGATAAGACCACCTCTTGCTGTTTGTTTTTAACCCAAAGACTGCTGCGAGTCCTCGTGCTTGTTTCCTCAGCACATGCACATAGTGATTCTCAATAAAATGGGGCTAGATTTGCACTTGCTGAGAATATTTCCTGTTCTATAAAGCATACCAATATATACAATGAAAAATGAGCAAGTAGTGAACAAGTACATTGGCTTTTCTAGAGACAAGAAGAAGAAAAGAATGCGCTTACAAAAGAGTGCATTAAAATACTTAATGCTCACAAGTACTAAATAACCAAAAGGAAAATATGAAGTGTTAAATGTCAATATGCAATGAAACTAAGCCATAAGGGAATCCCAACAACACGGGCTGTAATTACTCAGTCTCTTAAAGGATTCATTAAGGCCAGAGACTCATCTCTATGCACTACTAATTTCACCATGTTATTTCAGGTAATCCATACCAGAAAGACTGAGCCTTCTGGATGTTTTGGTTTCTTCGACTGTAAATTTACATGCATACAGTCTTGTAGTCATGCCTGTCCTTTCTACTTAAGGAATGTTGTGGTGGTCTTTTTTGCAGACTACTCAAACTAGTCAACAATTCATAACATGCCAGAAAATAAAAGTCAGTAAGTGCTGCAATCTACTTTAGATCCACATAGATGATAGCACATCGTCAACTGACTAAAAAGCAGTCATAAAACTCTATGCATCTCTGAACATCACTACTGAACTACTTAGCTGTGTTTCTTCCATAGTTGCATTGCTTCTGTAAGTACCACTGCAACTCTAAAACTACACCACATACTCTTTCCTACCACCTTCCTACATAGCTTCTAAATAGTAAATACTACAAAGGTGTTGCTTTAAAAAAAGGGGGGGGGGGGCATTTTTGAAGTCTCACTGACAGTTAAAGATTAAAACCAGCCAATTAAGATTATGTAAAACTTCATTTAGTTGATGATCCCGTGATTCATATTGCAATTCCATGGTATGTATGCACAAAAACAGATATCAGGTGTAGTTTAGTTTGGAAAACAGAACTCAATGTGAAATAGTAAAGAAAAGTTTAAAAAGTCTGTAAAATCTAAAGAAACTATTGAACTCAAGCACATGGTGAACAAATGAAAAAGGTACACACACCTCAGTCTATTTTTGAAGTGGAAATTATACTACGATCTACTTCTATATTTTCTAAAGAGTAGATGTAAAAATCACTGTGCAATGAATCTGGTGGTATTGTTAAGGGGCTTAGATGGATAAACATTGTGTGTCTGAACTGAAAAAATAGGACAATTTAGATTTGTTTAATGCTCAAAGACCACCTAGTCTCAGACTCCAGCTGCCCCAGATCCAATTAAATAAATCACAAATAACTTAAATAAGTGCAGTAGAATAAATCTAACCCCCATGGAACTTATTCATATCACACTTCCACTCCAATTCCCCATCCTGACATTTTCCCCCTCCCCTGCCTACTTATAAATGCTGGTGGGGAGGAATAAGCACCGTAGGATGCTCTGAACAACAAGATTCAGACTTTCAGAGAGGGTATCTTGCCAGCAGCCAAAAGAATCTTCTCATTTATAGCAATAGCATTCCAGCCTCTGCTGACCTGATTTTAAGGCAAGGGATTAGAGATGGAGCCAGAATCAGGACAGAGCAGGTCTAATTTTTTCGTCTATCAAGATGCATGAGTTTCTTTTTTTACTTCTCTGGGAAGATGCTAAAAAGTTTATAAAATCCTTAGATTTGTAACTTACTATATATCATGACAGCATTTTTTAAGGTTCAAATAGCTTCAGTCTCAGTCATAATCCACATTTTTATAGGACAGTGTCTTTCTATCAATTAAGAAGAAACACTCCTACTCACCTACAACATATAAGCAACCATGGAGTTCACTAACCCCATTGCCAGCTCTTCGCTGACCCATCTCTTTCACTTCTATCCATTTATCCAGATGGGGGTCATATCTCTCTACACTGGAGAGAGAGGCTACACCATCATTGCCACCGACAGCATACACATAGTTCTGAAAGAAGATTGAGCAGAGACGTTTCATACATAGAACTAGCCTTCCATATGAAAAGTCAATAGTACTTTTGTGGTAAAATTCAACACCACACTGCATCACCCAGTTCCTTTCCAGTGATGATTTTTTTAAATCAGCAGTGATTGTTTAGGAATATGCACGGATCCTGGAATGGCTGTCCACCCCCAGGATCAGATAGATATTTGCACCATACAGAATGCTTATATTACAATCATGGCCAAGAAGTTAAAAATACAGCCAAGTAAAATTTATTTCAAAATTTACCTGTCCACTATGTTTCTGTAAACAGCCCCTTGGAAGACATTTGTTTTTCCCCTGGGAAAACACAGTGACTGATTTGTTACCAGCACTCTTTAAAAAGAACAAAAAACTTTAGAATATGAGGGATATCTGAAGTAATACATGGACTTTGAAAACAGTAGTAAAAAAGGTAGGTTACATTTTAGCACAACTACCAAGTATCACATTTCTCATTCATTTCATGTTACATTTTGCCTACCTGAATCCACCTGCTGTCTTAACTGGAAATAGTATTTAGTTCCTGTCTTCAACTGTTGCTACGTATTGTTAATAAAGATGCCATATTGCAGGCTAATTTCACCGGTGTGTGAAATTATTTCAGTAATAAGAGTGAAGTGCTTTGGAACTGTTACAAAATTGTAGCAGACCTCCTTTTTCTAATACTTTACACCTTGTGTAGTCATTTATATTAGTGAAAAATGCTACCTGAGTGAGTGAAGAAATCCTCTTCGGTAGACTATTCCATCCACCATGCAACAAGTAGTGAATTGGGCACAATATGCTTAACACAGCAGCCATGACAAATCTGACTCTTAAAAGGATATCCATAACCTTGTCTTTTCTCTTTTACATAATATGGCACGTTTTGGCCATAACTGAAGAGTTGTTTTGGGAATGCTAACCTACTGATCACAGCATCAGTACAGTACTTATTTGAAAGTTATGATCATGTAAATCCACACACTGGAGTTTCGTTGGAACACTGATGTTAACACCCTGACCTTTTGCACAAATTACACAGTATTTCTAAGGTTGTAATTGGTCAGTGCCTCAATTTTAAGTCTTTCTTGAAAGAGTCCCCTGCACTAGTACAATGCCTTCTCATGCCAAGCCAAGATACTGTTTCAATACTGACTCAGAAGGAAGCACTAACTTACCACAAGGGCCACTGAGCCAACTCCTCCTCTGGGAGTATTCATGGATGCTACTCCACTCCATCGATCAGATTCTATGTCGTATCTCTCCACATCACTGAAGCAAGTGTTGTCATCTAACCCTCCTATGGCATAAATGGGTCCACCAAGGGAGGCTAGAGCAATTCCTCTCCTAATAAAATTATAGCATCAACACTTGAGTATATCCTTGAAGGCAAAGGCAGTTAGATCAAGTCCAATTTTCTCTGACTAGCAACTGTTTCAAAATATTCAAGTATTCAAAATACTCATTGAGGCAGACTTTATTTTTGCCTGTCTGCTCTTTAAAGGTGTTACACTATTCCAGTAGGAATATACAAATAAGTAATTTAAATTTATGATTTTTGGAGGGGGAAATTTGAGGGGCCAGGGGAATAGCATTATAAATACTCCACAATACAACCCTGCATTGAAATCTTGGTATACTGTTATACAGAACATAACCAATACAGAATATATATGCAAACAGTGATCAAAGTAACTTTTCTAGAGCTAGTGAAAAATTAAAATTGGCAATAATCTCAAACAAGATTGGTCAATTTCAAACCCTTGCCCAAACGAGAAAAAAAACAGGCAGCAGCTTACTGCAAGAGCAACCAGCTTGCATTTATAAACCCAAAACAACCAAACACCTAAGAACTGTCTGTTTGAGTCCCCCAACTGAGCTGAGCCTGACTGTTTCAACCCTAGGAATTTTTTTTAAAAAAATGGTATGCACAAAGGGGTGGATAGAAAACTAGACTGCAATAACTTCTGGATTATTTTCTAAAAGAATAACTTGCTCCCTTTTCGTTTAAGGGAGACTTACCTCTTGGTGTTCATTGATGCTTTCATCATCCACTTATTAGTGACAGGATCAAACATTTCCATGCTGCCTAAATGTTCATTTCCATCATGTCCACCTACTGCATAGACTTTACCTGAAGGATAGAGAAGCATTTTGATTTAATGGTTGGTAGGCAACACTTTGCTTTCCAGACACACAAGATCCCCACAACACTGGAAAATGTACAGGCGCAAGCCTATTTTCCAAAATAGCACCACACTTTTCAGCTGCAAGAATAAGATTTGAAGGTTAAGAATCTGTAGTATAAGAAAAACACACAGACTCCAAGACAGAGATTTAGATTAACAGCTGTTTTTATAGGACATTTTAACATCTTAAATCTGTGGTCTTCCCTTTTCATATTAAAAACAACATGCTACAGGCTGGCTGAATTTTTTGGCCTCTAAACAAAACACCAAAGTAATTTAATATTTGGAGGCACCAAGGAATGTATGCTATCTGAAAAACTGTTTTCTATTGGTTCTGTTGCAGGAATGTAACAAATGGGAGAAGAACCCCAACAGTTGTGGGTTTTCAGCAGCTCTGGAAACTTGGCTCTAAATATCAAGTTGAGCACTCAAAAAATTGAGTTACCAAAATTAAATGGCAGTCTTGGAAAATTATAGGCTACATAATTGCCCAAATGCAAGGAACTCAGGAAAACTAGCTTACAGTTATGTTCTTACATTATGCTTCTCTAAGAAAAAAAGAAAAATGAAACCATACTCATGAGTAGTGAGCAGTGGTCTCACTGGAACAAATGCGTTCTCAAGTTGGTGCTCTAGTAACACAGGAATGTTACTGATCTGAAAAATAGCTCTTTAGTAAACTGAAAGATGTCCAGTAATTAACCCATGATATGGGACAGACTTTTCTTATTGTTTAGTATTGTGGGTAAAATAACTGAACAATTAAGTTACTGCAAAAGAAAAAGAGGACATTAGTACAAGGTTATGTTGTTACTGACCTCCCACAGAGATGACACCCACGTGTCTTCTCCTACTGTTCATTTCAGGACCAAAGAACCAGTTGTTTTTGTTTATAGAGTAGCATTCAATGCTGCGAAATGGGTCACCTGATCCTCCTCGACCACCAACACAAAAGAGCACACCTGAAGGAGAAGATATAAAAAGAGTAAATATTGGTCTCTGAACAAATAGCCAACAAAACATGGGCAATATTTTTACTGAGAATGGATTAGCATTACAAAATTAACTCAAGAAAATCACTTTCTTCTCCTCCCTCTTGGGTCACATTCAATACAGCTACACTTGTTTCATTTGTGGCAATTACTGGGCCTTTCATCTAGCAAGAACCATGCAATTTTAGCATGCAAAATGATGGTCAATGTTATTGCACAGATTGCTAATCAGACTCCAAAAACATAATAGGATTTTAGTCACTTTAGTTATTATTTAACTGGGGAGATAACCATATTTCTTCTATCACATCTAACTGGATTTCTAAATTAGAAATTGCAGTCTAATCTGCATAACTCAGAGTACTTTGTAAAAGGCAACTCACTACTTTGGGGTCAATTAATTGTTCAAAAGGTACAATATGTTTTTCTCCCCCAGGAAATAAGCTTTGTGGAGCTTCAGTATCTGGTTTTCTGTACAGTTCCTAGCACATTAATATGCTGCTCTAGTTAAACTAATATTTTAAGCTAATTTAAGTAAAAATGGTGCTAAAGGCTATGCACTGCACATAACCTTGTTCTTGAAACATTAAGATCATAAACAATTTACTCTGCACTACCTATTCCTACACAGATCCCCATCACTGATCCTCTACTGGAAAATCAGATCCCCATTTAATTACCAGCAGTCTCGTTCCTTGGTGTTGTGCGGATGGAATACTCGAAGTCTGGCACTGCCCTGCTGCTCAGGTGAAGATGGTAGTTTCTTGCTTCATCCAGTAAATCTCTGCATTTTAGATTCTGCTTGATGATCTCTTCTTTTGCCACAACACCCATAAGGAAACAAATGGGCAACAAAGGCAGACGTACCTGATGGGAATATACACAGTTCAGCTACTCTGATGCTGGGCCCTAGATCCAATGAGTAAATATGGCAGTCAAAAGTTACACAACGAAACTCCTAAGTTCAAAAAGCACCCTTTAGTGAAAGGAGTAATAAAAGTCTCTCCAAATATAACTTTATTCTTTCTGGGGAGAATGAAGGACCACTTCTTTCAGACCTTGTTTACACCTTGAGGATACATGCAGCAGTGAAAACCAGGCTGCATCCACACACATCGTTTGTAGTTATGCACAGCAGGGAAAACTGCTGGAGCCTTTCCTCACTGCAACGAAAGGGTCTGTCTACACCGCAAAAAGACCTACAACAGCAAGTCTCAGAGCTTGTGTCAACTGACTTGGGCTCATGGAGCTCGTGCTATGGGGCTAAAAATAGGACTATAAACATTTGGGCTCAGGATGGAGCCTGAACTCTGAAACCCAGCGAGGGAGGAGGATCTTGGCTCCTGGGCTCCAACCTGAGCTCAACTGTCTACAGTGCTATTTTTAGCCCTGTTGCATGAGCTTGAGTCAGTTGACCCAGGCTCACACTTGCTGCTGTGGAGTTTTATTTTTTGCAATGTAGATATACCCAAGGACTCCAGCAGCACAGAAAGGCCCTGGCCGGGAGAGGGAGCAGGATACCACCCTGCTAAAAACAGCAGTGTACATATGAGTCCTACTGCTTGGGCACATAGAAAGGCCTGTAGGGTTCAGGTGTGAAAGGCATGCTACTCTATTCACATAACTGTGCCTCACTGTTCAATTTATATGCATGCTAGCTGGGCATGCAATGTGCTGCTGCAAATGTAGATGTACCCTCACTTGACAATTTTTATACAAAACGTAGTTTGCTGCTAGGTAGGGCTTGGAAAATCCACTTGCTCGCTCCAGGCTGAATGGGCTAAGTGGCATCTTAACTTCTTGCAATATCACAGTTGTTATCACAGCCTCAAGTACTGCTGCATACTTTCCTTCTTTCTCCAGGTGACTGAAGACAAGTCTTTTGCTGATATACCAATGTAAAATAAGGATGGGGGGGGGGTTTACAACACTTCTATGCATCAAAAGCCCTAATGTTGACGTTTATACCAGCAGAAGAGTGCTTTTCTAGTATAGCTTACTTCATCTGGGGAAGCACTATAAGCTCTGGCACCTTTTTTACTGGTATAAATTTGTCTATACCAGGAGAATGTACTAGCAAACCTTTTCTAACGTACATCTTGCCTGACAGAATAGACTAAAGGATGTTGAGAGCTAAATGGCAGAGACCTCAGAGGCAGCGTAGAGCAGATAAGGCAGAAGAAAGGACTAGAAATATAGCACTACACAGACTAGCCAAAGCATTCACCAAATCTTTGGTGCCAGATTAGCAGGGGACATCCAAGACTATTAACCTAACTAGCAGAAGAGCCTGAACTGTGGAGATGTGGGGACAGTATAAATGCATTGCGGTAGGAAGTTGACAAATGGGAATTTGGGCACCCTGAGGACATAGTTAATTAGGCAAACTGATTTTGTTTTCTAACTAGCTGTAGGTATGTTTTTTCAAGTCCAAATGTAGGAAGCATACAATGTTTTAATATAACTTCTGTCTCAGCTTTGTGTCAGGGCATATACTCATCACCAAAAATCATTCCCTCTCCTCCCCCCACCTCCAAATTTAGTATAGCATTAAGTAGTGATGACTGTAAGTTCTCTATTTGACTACATATGCATTTTTAAGGGTTTCCATTTCTAGAACAGATACTGTTTTCTGTTATTTCTGGTTAGCATGAAGTTCAACCACTAAGGTAAAATTTGTCCTTTCAGAAACTGGTAAAGAACATGATTTCCTTTTCTGATATCCAAGGACAGATCAGAATTGGTTCTACTCTAAGCAGAAGACAATATAAATTTGTGACAGATTGTTGTACCAGGGGAAAATGTCTTGCTTAGTAAAGGCTGAATATTAAATTGAAAAGGATTATTCAACACAAAATTAAATCAATTTTGAGTTCTGACAGGGAAAGAAATACTTTGCATCTTTTGTCTGTTTTCCTTGCTTTTTTCCTGCTATACATATTTTCTACTATAAACAAAATGGATGGCTTCATTATAGGAATGAATATAGGATGCATGTTATAGGAAAAATATACTCCAATCTATGCATACACCCCAAACTTTTCCCTACCTGAGCAAGTATTTCATCCAACCATGAAGCATGATGCTGTGGATTAGCAAGAAGCCACTTGATAGCAGCATTGTAAACCTGCTTCTCATTCTCTATGTTCAGATCACTGGAAGACAAGAGTTTATGGAGGTGCTGAGGTGACATACTCACAAAGTCCTCACATTCTACCACTTCAGTGAAGTGTTCACAAGCATATCGGTCAGCCATGTCCATCAAGTCAATACGGTTGTGACTTTCTGCAAAGGCCCTCACTGCCAGGCAGTTTGAGGGATGAAAGTGTAGTTTCATATATTCACAGCAAGCCTTTGCTACTATCTCCACCTGAAGAATGCAGGCTGCATATAAGAGAGGCTGGACATTATCAACAGTCAGCGTAAGCCGGGAGGAATAGACAAATTTCACCAAGTCTTCTATTGCATCTCCATCAAAGTCCCTGATCTCAATCAATGTCTGTTTTGCCTCAGCCATTTCAGAAAGAAACATAGCTCTGAAGTAAGGGATAACACAAGCCAGAACCAACTTGTGGCAGGAGATCAGCTTTGAACCAACCTGTCAGGGAAAGAAAAAAAAAAGACTGTTTATATGGAGATTCAGATTTTTTTGGCTCTAAAGAAAGTATACAAATTATAGCTGAGATTGGAATCCTGGTCTGTCATGTGTTGTGGTGCATGCTGTGTAAAACTGAATTCCTCTACTCACTGATTTTTGTCATTTAACCAACTGCATAAAAAACCAGAAGGACAGTTTAGACATCTGACCTTTTAATTCACAGGAGCAGGACAAGACAACAGCCAATCCCTAATTCGAGTCCCCAATAACATCTATTATTCCTCTTTACATAGACCTCTCTCCATCCAGGCCCTATTTAAAAGATAAAGCAGGACTGGAATTCCCTTAAGAAAACACAATTCAAATAGAAGTTTGAGGATTAAAGGGGAGATCACTGTTTTATCTTACACACAAACTTAAAGTGAATATGCAATAAACAATCTTTCCTAGGATGGGTCAATGGTAGCCACACTATGGAAAACAAGAGATACAAACTGTAGACTGGAAATGGTAGTAACTTTCTTGTCCCTCTCCCATGGATACAAAAAGATTGAGGAAAGAGGCAGGTATCAACTCTTCTCCAGAAGCAAGTGTGTGGTGGTATAGGGAAGCGGACCATGGATTACTTCCTCCTTCCAAAAGTATCAGGGGGCAGATCCTTCACTGGTGCAAGCTGTGATAGCTCCTTTAACTTCAATGGAAGTATGATAGTTTACATCAGTGGAAGATCTGTCCCCAGGAATGGAAGGGCCTTTTTTGCTGTGAGCTGAATTTGAAATTAAGTTCAAGTAAACGGAGTATTAGATCAGCAATTCTCAACCAGGGGCTTTGGGGCCACATGCAGGTTTCAGTGGGCCTGCCAAGTAGGGCCAATGTTAGATTTGCTGGGGCCCAGGGCAGAAGCCCTGAGCTCTGCCATCTGCGGCTGAAGCAGCAGCCTGACCAGCTTAGCTTTGTGGGGGACCCTGTGGCATGGGTCCCCAGTCAACCGTCCTGCTTGCTGCACTGATGGGCTGTGTAGTTTTTATAGCACTTTGGGAGGAGAAGACTCAAAAAGAAAATGGCTGAGAACCCCTGCATTAGATGACAATAGAAATTTTATTCTATTTCTGCAGTTTCGGGCTGAGTAATGTTCCACATGTTTTGAAAGGAGGATTTATTTTTGTACAGGAAGTGGCCCATCGTCAACACAAACCATAGGGAAGCCACAATGTATAAAAATTACTGAGCTGACAGCATAACAGACTCCACAGTCAAGCCAAAATATTATTTACCAAGATAGGAGGAGAAAAATCTGCTCTGTTTTTTCTGTAAGGAGAAGGGAGGAGATACTGTGCTCAGTGTCCTCAGGCACTGGCAAGCACAAATGGTTCTATAGAAGTGTTAAATATATGAAAAAACTATAAAGTCAGTATTTGAGTCATTCTGACCTGCAGGGCTACAATTCCATTCTAGGAGTCCCAGTTATACCACAGATGAAGAAAGCAAAGGTGAAGTAGTTTATAAAGCTACCACAGTCTCAAAGTAATATAGCTCCAAAATTCCTTAAATATTTGTTTTTCCATGTTATAGGCATAGTATCTTCTTGTTAAGCCACCACTAGAATGGCTCCATGTAGTTTCTCCATGTTTGTCCAAGGAGAAACAAAACTCTAATTTCAGCACAGGCATTTGAATCATTGAGACATCACGTGCAAATTCAAGAAAACTTAAGATATGGTTACACTACAGCACTGAAAATTGGTGTTCTGTTCGTTTTCTTGAATGAAGGTGGTTCATCCATTCAAATCAATGAACCCAGGGGGAAAAAACAGAGTACTGTACTATTTCCCCTCTTATAACTGAAGCCATGATGTACATTTCATTCTTCAGACAGGTTTTTAATTGGCTAAAATATGCTATAAGGGAAATGAACAATCTATGCCCCTGTATGCGGCGCACCACTAATACTACATTTGAGAGCTACACTAGCCTTTCACAGCTGTCAAATGTGATTTACCAAAAATAAAAGTTAATCTTCTAGTCAGGGTTCATTAGCATGTTCATTTAAAATGAAGGCTGACTACAGAAGATGTTAGTGTTGCCTTTTTCGTATAAAATAAATTATGCATGAAAAAAACCTGATGAAGGAAAAAAAAATCTTTTTCTAGAATGACTGTAGGGAAAGATTCATCCACGTGGGGTAACCTTTGCTTCATAACCCTCTCTTCCATCAGTTAAATAGACAGGAGGAGAAAGTTTCAAATTTATCAGATATCCATTAGGCAGATACTTACAGAAAATGTGGAGTCTCTAAATAGGATCCAGGAACACCATCCTGATAGATAACCAAGCACCTGGAGGGTGCATAGGGGCTGAGCTTCTCACTAGGGCATTGCCTCTTATCTAGAGAGTGGAACTACCCCACCATCTTTTTTAATCTTCCTCACTTAATATGTATGTAAAGCACTTAATGCTGTTTTGGTGCTATATAAAAAGGGATCCTAATCACAGTGAATTTACACTATAGATAATGTATAGCTGAAGAATAAGGGATGCAATGCAACAATAGCTAGTGATTGAATAATGTTGCTTAACACCCGTATGGTAAATTCCCACTTCTCTCCCAGGTCACTTGTTTTGTGATGTTCTTTAGGAGAGAATTAGGAATATTAGGATTCTTGGAATAAAATGGTTTTTTTTAATTTTCAGCCCCTCAGCCTGAAGTTCCTGAGCTGCTAGTAGTGTTCACAGAATCACAAGCAGCCTTTAACAGCACCCCAAAATTAGGGGATTGTAATAATTTGCAAGAGATTATTAAAACTGCAGCACATTTAGAACATACTTCACAAACCATTACCATACCAGCTGTGGGTAGTGGGAAAAGAGAGTGAATCATTTTATCTGTCACCTTCAATGTAACGTCACAGAGTTCCCCAGCTTCATAGAAGTGAAGAAGAGAGCGGTGAAAATCCTTCCAAGCTTCATTTGCTTCAAATACAAAGACTTCTTCACCATCACTGTTCAGAGATCTATCTTGCTGCTGCTGCCTTTTCCCTTTTATCTGATAGTGTTTTGCTGACTCTGGGGTCATAGATTCTGAAGCCATTGGATTTCTTCTTTCATTGCATGAATATTGAAACACTTCCCATAAAAAGCCCAAGAAAAATCCAGCTCCATCAGAACTCAGGCCAAACGTCCGAAGTCAAATAGAATCACCATCTTCCTATTTGCAATGATAAAAACAGAAACAGATTAGACATTTTCTTCTGATAATCTTTTCCAAAAATACATCATGTCTAATATCCAATGTTCACTTTCAGAGTTCTTACAGTAATTCTGTACCTTTGAAGATACCATCACACAGGAAGCACCAGACCCAGAAGTCAGAATCCTGTGCAGATAGTATCTTTAAAAAACGCAGGATTTCTCCTCTAGGGAAAATTGATTTGACTTTATTTAAGCCTAATAAGATATTTCAATCTGAAAATGTGTTTTGCATGTTTAGTCAAAATTAAATATAATGAAAATATCAAAGATTCTGTATTTAACAATTTTTCATAAATAAAAAGAATTGTAATTTGAAAGTATTTTAGAAATGTGTTTGTACCTAGAAGCTGTGAAGTGGAAAACAAAAGGAAAGCAGCAGTTTTTAAATGCTCTTATCTAGCAACTTCAGCTTACCAAATTCATTTTTCTTGATCTGGCCATTAAAATGAAGATGCTGTATAACACTTTGTTCCTGCTTCATCAAGGATGACTGCCTTTTCATTTAGATCCTCATGAAAACCTTTTTAAGTAGAGGTGGTGTCCAATATAGCTTATTTAGTTCTCTACAACTAAAGAAATTTTAGATGTGATGTCAGTACATCTCATCCAGAAACATGAAAAAATGTTTGTTTGGGGCAGGGGAAAGGTGTGTGTTTTTGAACATCTGTGTCATCCTCATGTACATGAGGATAACAATTGACTTTTTTAAAATCTGCAACAGCAATATTAGGCACCAACTTAAATTGATGAATGAAAATTCAGTTAAGGGAAATGGTAAGGGCTAAAATTTTCAAAAGCGTCTACGTGACTTAGGTTCCTAAGTTCCATTTTCAGAAGGGACGTGGGGCTGGGCTCCCAAGTCATTTATATGTTTTGAAAATTCTACCCAAAAATCAAAGTTCTTGTTATGTCTGCTATGAAACATTAAAGCTTGGTCTACACTAGGAAATTAGGTTGATATAACTACATTGCTCAGGGTCATGAAAAATCCACAATGTTAAACTGACCTAAACCCCAGTGTAGACTGCACTAGGTTGACAGGAGAATTTTCCCATCAACTGCCTCTCAGGGAGATAGATTATCTATGCCAATGGGAGAACCCCTCCCAGTGGGTTAGCATCTTCACTGAAGCACTACAGCAATGCTACTGCAGCACTTTTGTGTAGATAGGCCCCATGATTTTAACTCAATACACCTTTCTCCCCTCCCTCCAGGCTTACAGGATTGCAGAGAAAGGGGAGAAGAAAGGTATCTGTCACAACTTTGTTTAAAAAAAAGGAGAAAGGATATTATTGTTGGAGTGAAGTTCCTCATTAGCAGCTGCCACTGTACCTCAGAGCTAACTTAGAAAACACATTAATAGGCTCTGGCAAGATGAACCAGGTTTATACATAAGTACTGTTCACTTTGAAGTTGGAGGTTGTCTGGGCTGAGGGGGGTGGGGGGGGGAATTTAATCCAGATTTTTGCTGCATGTCAGGTAATGCACAGTATGCAACACAGTTACAACATGCACACAGGGTATTTTTGATATTAATAATTTTTCTCTTTAATTACAGCATTCTGAAGGATCAAGAATTTAGACAGAATGTAATATTTGAAGAAATGACTTAATGGAATGGGAACTTCCTTAGAGCATTTTTCAGTGGTTTATCCTTTATGTGCAGAATTGCTTAAGCATCCAAATATTGTATAGGAACTGCACTCTCCTGTGTATAACAGTACTGATGCCTTCCTTTGATTTTTCTTCTGTAAAGTTTGTGGGAGTGTATAGTATTCATTAAACAATGTAAGAGTTGACTTTTTAAGGTTAGGCTACTACTGTCTACAATCAAAGATCCTGAAAATTAAGAGAAATAAGGAAGTAATATTTTTAAGTAACAGTTTAAAAGGCAGTAACCATACAGGAAGAGAAATATAAAATTGTTTCTGTAGCTATCAGTAATAAGGCTATCCAGTGAGTATTTCAGTGGTATTGAAAGTAATTTTCAGTTCTATGCTGATTCTTGCTATTACAATGCTCTCTTTGATAGCTACATTTATACTCTAATTCTTGAGCAATTTAAAACTTGATGGAATATGGGAAACAAGTTGGCAAACATCCCTAATTTCTAGTGGATACAGTACAAATATCCAACAAACAGGAAAGGGCACAACATGCTTTATACCAGTCATAGCAAGACATTTTCAATATGTTAATATCTTAATATCTTAATATGGGGACAAAATAGCTGGAACATGGAATCATAATCTTGCTGCTAGTGGAAGCCATCTGAGCCTCAGATCAAAAAAGACAAAAAAATTAATAGGACAGTAAACTTGTCAATCTGCCTGAAATTTTTACCCCCAATTACAGTAATTTTAAATATATAAGTAAGATATTCTACTTTTGTGCATTTCAAACAATTGTGTTTAGTCAGTTTTAATAAGTAAATAAATCAGAATAAAATAAAATACACGTATAGGTTCCTACCCAGTGCTCTAGGCACCTTCCCTATTTCCACTGCATAGGTAGTTTCCCCATGTTTATGTGGGTCTCGCACAGCAATAGGGAAACTATGAGAGAGAGATATGGCAGGGCAACGTGGGTATCTGAAATAACTGAAACTTTTTAACAATTGACTAGATTTAATCTAGCTGGTATTCTTTTGAGACAGATGAGAATAAAGATTGTTTTCAAATGAAATTTGATTGGCACACTCTACAGTCTGATATATCTTCATATAGAACAGAGGAGAAGACACCTCCATCAACATTAGCAAGACTGCAAGTATACAGTACAATATTTCCACTAAGTGGAAAATAGATGCGACAGAGTCCTGTGGCACCTTAAAGACTAACTAAAGTTTTAGAGCATAAGCTTTCGTGGGCTAGTACCCACTTCGTCGGATGCATGCAGTGGAAGTATCCAGGGGCAGGTATAAATAGGTAGGCAAGTACCAGGTGCGAGATAACAGGGTTAGTCCAATGAGGCTGAACCAGCTTGTTATCTCTAATCAGGGAGGGTGAGATGTTCCTCTAGCAGATGAATTGGAGGTGTGAATAGCGAGAGAAGAGAAGCTGCTTTTGTCGTTAGCTAGCCACTCGTAATCTTTGTTCAATCCTTGATTGATAGTATCAAATTTGCAAATGAATTGCAGCTCTGCAGTCTCTCTTTGTAGTCTGGACTTGAAGTTTTTTTGCTGTAAAATGCTGACCTTTAAATCTTCTATAGTGTGTCCAGCGAGGTTGAAGTGTTCTCCTACACGTTTTTGTATATTGCCATTTCTGATATCTGATTTGTGTCCATTTATCCTTTTTCGTAGGGACTGTCCAGTTTGGCCGATGTACATAGCAGAGGGACATTGCTGGCACATGATGGCATATATTACATTGGTAGATGTGCAGGTGAATGAACCAGTAATGGTGTGGCTGATCTGGTTTGGTCCTGTGATGGTGTTGCTGGTGTAGATGTGTGGGCAGAGTTGGCATCGAGGTTTGTTGCATAAGGACACAGATCAACAGAGCCAGACGTGTACCCAGAAGCCTGCTGCTGCAAGACAAGCCCAAGAAAGAAAACAACAGAACACCACTGGCCATCACCTACAGCTCTCAGTTAAAGCCTCTCCAACGCATCATCAGTGATCTACAACCCATCCTGGACAACAATCCCTCACTTTCACAGGCCTTGGGAGGCAGGCCAGTCCTGGCCTACAGACAACCTCCCAACCTCAAGCATATTCTCACCAGCAACAGCACACTGCGCCATAATAACTCTAACTCAGGAACCAATCCATGCAACAAACCTCGATGCCAACTCTGCCCACACATCTACACCAGCAACACCATCACAGGACCAAACCAGATCAGCCACACCATTACTGGTTAATTCACCTGCACATCTACCAATGTAATATACGCCATCATGTGCCAGCAATGTCCCTCTGCTATGTACATCGGCCAAACTGGACAGTCCCTACGAAAAAGGATAAATGGACACAAATCAGATATCAGGAATGGCAATATACAAAAACGTGTAGGAGAGCACTTCAACCTCGCTGGACACACTATAGAAGATTTAAAGGTCAGCATTTTACAGCAAAAAAACTTCAAGTCCAGACTACAAAGAGAGACTGCAGAGCTGCAATTCATTTGCAAATTTGATACTATCAATCAAGGATTGAACAAAGATTACGAGTGGCTAGCTAACTACAAAAGCAGCTTCTCTTCTCTCGCTATTCACACCTCCAATTCATCTGCTAGAGGAACATCTCACCCTCCCTGATTAGAGATAACAAGCTGGTTCAGCCTCATTGGACTAACCCTGTAATCTCCCACCTGGTTCTTGCCTACCTATTTATACCTGCCCCTGGATACTTCCACTGCATGCATCCGACGAAGTGGGTACTAGCCCACAAAAGCTTATGCTCTAAAACTTTAGTTAGTCTTTAAGGTGCCACAGGACTCTTTGTCACTTCTGCAATTCCAGACTAACACGGCTACCCCTCTGATTCTGGAAAATAGATGACATTCAGGAGATCAGCGGGAGTCAGCCAATGAAACATTAAATCATTAAAAGTGTAGAATGAATTTGAAATGGATTGTAAGTTGAATGGCGAGGTAGTAAAGTTGCTTCATGACAGTGAGTTTTTGGATTTAGCGAGGCCATTTGGTAAGAGACGCTGCAATAGCCAAAAGGACCAAAGCATGGATGAGAATTCAGCATATATTAAACTGAGGAAATAGCATGTAGGCATAAATAGACAATATTGCAGAAGTGGTGACAAGTAGATCTATAGACATAAGAAGTAGGATGAGTATTCAGGATACCAAGGATATTGACAAAGAAGATCAGACAGTTGTTAAGTGAAACAGTATTTAGTTCACCCAGACATATGTCACATGTTAGAATCTATTTGCATTACATCAAAATAACACTAACAGGATTCTTCTAGCAATACTCAGATTAGTTCTGTAGCAATGAGTTTAGAGATATTGAAAGTACTTCAGCATGGCATAAGAATAGGTTTTGGCCCTGCTACTAATGAGAACTGTTTTTTTTTGGGGGGGGGGGGGGGGGGAGTTAAATCAATGACTTAGGCCATGGTTACACTGGCACGTTATAGCGCTATAAAGCCCCCACGAGCGCTATAACCTCCTCCCCGTCCACACTGGCAAGGCACGAAGAGCGCTATAACCGCTGAGTTATAGCGCTATTGTTAATTCACCTCCGCATGGGGAATAAGGGCTGTAGCGCAGCTGCTGTAGCGCTACAGCAAGAATGTGGACACCCAATGAGCATTAATTGGCCTCCAGCCTGTCCCATAATTCCCGTTCGAGCCACTCTGGTCATCACTTGCAAACTCTTTTGTCCTGTCCTCAGGTGACCATACGTCAGACCCGCCCTTTAAAGTTCCAGGGAAATTTGAAAATCCCCTTCCTGTTTGCTCCAGCCAAGCGTGGCGTGCTCTCAGGGAATCCTTGCAGGTGATCATTCTCATTGATCTGACTGATTGCGTGGCGTGGTCTCAGGGAATCGTTGCAGGTGATCATTCTGATTGATCATCATGACTCCACGTGCCATGCCTCCTCGCAATATGCGATCCCCAGCATGGAGCAATAGCGAGGTGCTGGACCTCATCAGCTGTTGGGGGGAAGAGGCTGTTCAGTCTCAGCTGCGGTTTAGCCGCAGGAATTTTGACACCTATGGGCAGATATCACGGGCGTTGGCAGAAAGAGGCCATGAGCGGGACACTCTGCAGTGCCGTGTTAAGGTAAAGGAGCTTAGGAATGCGTATCGCAAAGCCCGCGAGGCAAACGGCCGCTCCGGGGCAGCCCCGGTGACTTGCAGATTTTATAAGGAGCTGCACGCGATACTTGGTGGTGATCCCATGGTCACTCCATCGACCACCATGGACACTTCCCAGCCCACCAGTGAAGGGGGGGGGGGTGAGGAGGACGACGAAGACCAGGAGGATGAAGAAGAGGAGGAGGATGAGGACGAGGCGGCAGCGACCCAGGGCACGGAGGAGTCTCTGGACGCATGCAGCCAGGAGCTCTTCTCAACCCAGGAGGGCAGCCAGCCACAGCGTCTGGGGGTTGCAGGGGCCAGCTCAGCAGCAGATTGCGGAGGTAAAGCTGCTTTTCTATGGGGAAGGCTGGCAGCATGGGGTGGAAAGGGATGGGGGGGGCATTCCACCTGGAGCTCTTCTCAAGCCAGGAGGAGGGCAGGGGGACATGCAGCCAGGAGCTCTCCTCTAAAGCCCGGAGGAGGGCGGCCAGCCACAGCGTCCGGCGGTTGCAGGGGCCAGCTCAGCAGCGGATTGCAGAGGTAAAGCTGCTTTTCTATGGGGAAGGCTGGCAGCTTGGGGTGGAAAGGGATGGGGGGGGGCATTCCACCTGGAGCTCTTCTCAAGCCAGGAGGAGGGCAGGGGGGCATGCAGCCAGGAGCTCTCCTCTAAAGCCAGGAGGAGGGCGGCCAGCCACAAAGTCCGGCGGTTGCAGAGGCCAGCTTAGCAGTGGATTGCAGAGGTAAAGCTGCTTTTCTACGGGGAAGGCAGGCAGTTTGGGGTGGAAAGGGATGCTTGCATGCTTGCCTACATGTGGAATAGAGCATTGATGTAGTCTATCACATCGCGGTAGTCATCATCAGTAATCTCTTCAAAGGTCTCAATAAGAGCACTTGCAATGCGCCTGCGCAGGTTTCCCGGGAGAGCCAGCGTGGTCCCCGTCCCGGTCACGGTCACTAGTCCCTGCCACTGTGCTACAATGGGTGGGGGGAGCATTGCTGCACATAGGCAAGCTGCATATGGTCCTGGGCGGAAGCCGCATCTCATTAAAATCCCTTCCCTTTGCTCCTCAGTGACTCGAAGCAACGAGATATCTTCCAGGACAAACACCTACGGAGAATGTTGGAACAGTGTTCAGAGTAGGGCTCCTGCCACTTCCCTGCACTCCCCACCCCCTCCCCCGCCACAGCTTTTCAGGGCAGGGAAGAAATCCTTCCCCCTGCCTGCTGCTCACACTGGGGCTCCTGCAACGTACCAGCACTCCCCACCCCCTCCCCCGGCACAGCTTTTCTTGGCCAGGGAAAAAATCATTTCCCTTGCCTCTGGAGTACACTCACCATGGCAGGGGCTCCGTTGCTGTATCTGTGCTGTCTGCGGGACAGGCAAACGGGGAATGCGGGGGAATCATAGGCATGCCTGCTCTTTACAAGGGAACCACTGTTAAATGTATCTTTTTATTTTAGAAGGGTCGTCCTTCACCCCTGCGCCATCGCTCTTATCAACAGCTGAGAGGCTGAGGCGACTGAGGAAGCGGCCACGAAGGAGCAAAGAGGATCTTATACAGCAAGTAATGCAACAGGCTGTAATGGAGAATCGAGTTGCACAGAGGTGGAGGGAGAATGAGAGCAAGTTGAGGGAGAAGGCGCGGAAGGAGAATGCGATTCACCGCCGGAAAAACACCGATAAGCTGCTCTCATTACTGCAGCTTCAATTGCAGACTATGCTGCGGATTGTCACCTTTCAGGAGGAGAAGCTCCGCACCCACCACCCCAATTATCATTTGCCCCAATTCCCTTCCCCTTCTTTGCCTCAGTACCCTCCAGGCCACTATCATCAGCCAAATGGTTATCACCATCCACAGCTGCCTCCAACCCCTCTGTCTTCACCGAACAACCCCCAAACCCCGGACCATTATCCACTGCAGTCTACCCCTAATAACATGCCTTACTGCCCTCCGCAAATGGGGTTCGGAGGACATGGCCAGTGTGAGGGCACTGGAGACTCAGAGACCTGGACATATTCCAATCTCTGACTGACCCCATGACACTCCCATTGCACCTTCCCTGGCTTCCCCCTCACATGCATCACAATATTTTCTTTCAGCAACCGAAGTACCTGTTCAATAAATGAATGGTCTTCTTAATAAATGGGTTTCTTTTTTAAGTGTACATACATTATTACAGGCTACAGAAAAGCAAATGCCTGTTCCTGTTAAAAGAATGCTCCCTCCCTCCATCTGCACCTCACTTTAGAACTGGCTTTCAGCCTCAAAATGCTCCCTCAAGGCTTCCCTGACCCTAACAGCCTCGCGCTGGTCCCCTCCAAGAACCCTGCTCTCTGGCTGGGCATATGTGGCCTCCAGGCGTTGAACCTCTGACCATGCCTGAGTGAAGCCTTCGCCCTTCCGCTCACAAAGATTATGTAGGGAACAGCATGTGGAAATAACCGCGGAGATACTACCCTCGGCCAAGTCTAGCCTCCCATAAAGACAGTGCCAGCGCGCCTTGAGACGCCCAAAAGCACACTCCACAGTCATTCGACACCGGCTAAGCCTGTAGTTGAACCTTTCCTGACTGCTGTCCAGGCTCCCTGTGTAGGGTTTCATGAGCCAGGGCATTAAAGGGTAAGCAGGGTCACCAAGAATCACTATGGGCATTTCCACTTCCCCCACGGGGATCCTCTGGTCTGGGAAAAAAGTCCCGGCTTGCAGCTTCACGAACAGGCCGATGTTGTGGAAGATGCGTGCGTCATGCACCTTTCCAGACCAGCCAGCGTTAATGTCAGTAAAACGCCCACGGTGATCCACAAGCGCCTGGAGAACCATGGAGAAGTACCCCTTTCGGTTAATGTATTCCTCAGCTAGGTGGGCGGGCGCCAGAATAGGTATATGGGTCCCATCTATTGCCCCTCCACAGTTAGGGAAACCCATTTCTTCAAAGCCAGCCACGATGTCACGCACGTTATCCAGAGTCACGATTTTTCGTAGCAGGATGCGATTAATGGCCCTGCACACTTGCATCAGCACAACTTCAACGGTCGACTTTCCAACCCCAAACTGGTTGGCCACCGATCGGTAGCTGTCTGGTGTAGCCAGCTTCCAGATCGCGATAGCCACCTGCTTCTCCACCGGGAGGGCAGCTCTCAGTCTGGTGTCCTTGCGCCGCAGGGCAGGGGCGAGTTCAGCACACAGTCCCATGAAAGCGGCTTTTCTCATTCGAAAGTTTTGCAGCCACTGCTCGTCGTCCCAGACTTGCATGATGATGCGATCCCACCACTCAGTGCTCGTTTCCCGTGCCCAGAAGCAGCGTTCAACAGCCGTGAGCATGTCCGTTAATGAGACAAGAAGCTTCGTGTCGAATGCATTCACCGCTTCGATCTCGTCTTCAGACTCATCACTGTCATCCTGCATGTCAAGGATTAACTCCACTGCACACAGAGATGTGCTGGCGACAGTCGTCAGCATGTTCCTCAGCAGTTCTGGATTCATTGCAGCACACGACAATGGAAGATGGAGCGCGCCTTGCTGAAACCCTTGAAAGATGGCGCCGGAGGTGGAAGGAAACACAGGGATTGCTGGGATATGCCAAAAAGCACCATGGGTAGTTGAAACAGGATACAGAATGCCCCGCAAGTGACGCCCCCCCCACCACAAGGCATTGCGCCAGATCAGGAAGAGGTGTACTGTGGGATACATGCCCTAATGTGCTGCTCTTAATGCCGTATTAAGTGCCGCAAATGTGGCCATGCTATAACGCTGGAGCATCTCAGTGTGGACATACAATAGCGCTATTCATATTGCTGTATAAGGGGACCGCTATAACCAATAGCGCTATAATCTTGTAAGTGTAACCATACCCTTAGTCAAGTCTTTACTGTTGATGTAAATCTGTAATTTACATCTTCTTGTTTTAAATCATTCATCCTTGCCTGAATTTATAGACCTTATTTTATCTTAGCTAGAATTGGTACATATTATGACATAAAAAGCTAGTCTTACAACCTAAGATGACTATTTAACAAAACTACCTACTCACATTTCAGAATGTCTGACCTGCTCTAAGTTAACTGCGACATCACAAATACTATGCAGTCCCCCTATAGTTAACCTAAGAGATGTCTGTTAAAATGGTGCAATTTTGCTAAGGTTTTTTGTTTGTTTGTTTTAAATCTTTTGAACAGTTAGAGGCAGTTGGAATGGTCAATTAATGTTTGGAACTAAAATGTTCACCAAGCTTCTTTTTGGTATTCCAGGTACTTCGTACATGTCAACTTAAACAGAAGTAGTTAAGCCTAAAGAGGAAAGAACTTGGCTAAGACAGCATTTTTTGTCATCTGCCTGGCTCCAACTCAAAAATCCAGGCTGGACTGATGCTCCAGGATTTTCTGAAACCTTTTCAAAAACTGAAACAAAATTTTGTCCATGACATCCTAAGGGACAACTTCTACCCTACATGGAACATGATTCTTCTAGGAACTTCCTCTCTTTTCAATCTCCATCTGAAAAACCATCCATTTTTGGAACTACAAGGATTAGCTCTGTTTTGTCCACATACAAGGCTGAAACTCATGCACCAATAACGCCTGCATTACAGCAGCAAATTCTGCAGCAAGTAAAATTCTGCAGCTGTTTCAGGTAAACTAAAGTTGAGATTCTTATGGAAAATGGAGGGTTTTACTGACTTAAATAAGAAACTGAATAGTATTAAATATATACTGATAGTATTTGCATTAAAAAAATGCAGCATTTTATAATACACCCCAAATTCTGATTGCCTATATACCACAGATAGTCTTTGTGACAGGTATATCAGAAGCTCTGAAGCCCCCTGCTGGAGGCCTTGTGGCCCTGCCACACCCTGGAGGGACCAATCAGGGCCCAGCAGGTCAGTATAAGAAGAGCTGCAGGGCCGAAGTTCCAGTTCCTTCCTAGAGCTGGAGGAGCATGGATGGTGTGTGGCTGTCTGATGGAGCTGCAGGACCTCAGATGAGGTAATGCTGCCAGAAGCTGGGGAGAGTGAGGAGGAGCCCTGAGCTGGTTGTGGGGACTCCATCAGAACAAAGCCCTGAGGTAACTCAGTGTTAAGACAGCAATGGACCATGGGGAAGCAGGCCAGAGAATTAGAGCAGCGTGTGACTCAGAAGGTTTCCGCTGTGTCCCCTTATCTATCTATGGGGTCTGTGGGTTGGGACCCAGAGTAGTGGGTGGGCCTGGGTCTTATCCCATCCCCATCAGCAACTGGGGGATGTGGCCTGCACACTGAGGCACCTCGGAGTGGGGGAAATATACTGCAGCAACCAATCTGGAGAGCTCTGCCCAGAAAGGCCCTAAGAGGGCAAAGACTTTGTCACCAGGGAGGGAACCGTGGGAACTCTATCCCAGAGCAGGGACAACTTGTGGGAGATGTTATGGAGACACCTCCCTCCCCCCGGTTGGACCTATACCCTGGAAGGGGTTTTGCTTTGCTTTCATCACACAACTGACTGTGGGTGACTCAGCCAGAGGGCTCAGTCAAAGACACACCAGAGAGAGAATGAGTGAATACAGGCCAAGAGGAGCGCTCATGAGAGGTGAATGCGCCCATTACAGTATTACTGCATTATAGTTGTCACAGGAAAGCTGAAAGATGTGGAATCTTGGTAGGGAGTGGTTGATAATTCTGGCACTTCTGAAGTGGCTGAGGGTTTTACAAATAAGCCAGGCCTGCACAACATGTGGCCAGGGGGCCACATGCGGCCCGCATGGGCTCACTGTGCGGCCCATGGGGGGCAAGTAGGGGTGGGGCAAGCCAAGCAGTGGGATGGGGGGAAGCGGATGGGGTGGGGCGAGGGTGGGGCTTTTCAGCCCGCAGCTGGGTTTTTTTGCAGTAATATGGCCCTCGATGCTTTCCAAGTTGTGCAGGCCTGAAATAAGTGATGCGTCCTATAATTTCTCCTCTTTATGGTGCAGTAGAAGTTGTAATATAGGGAGTTATCAGCTGGTACTCTTGAAAATAGTCTTGCTAGTTCTGTTTCTGAATGTATTTAGTTCTTAGAAAAAATGCTTACTGTCAGTTCAGAAGCAGTTCAGTTTCGATGTAGAGTATCAATGAACATAAGACTGTTTTAACATGGAAGTGTTATTTACTCTTTTTCATAACACAAGAACTAAGTAATGAAATTAATAGGCAGCAAGTTTAAAATAATCAAAAATATTTCTTCACATTGTATAATCAACCTGTGGAACTCTGCCAGAGGATGCTGTGAAGGCCAAGACTATAACAGGGTTCAAAAAAGAACTAGATAAGTTCATGGAGGTTAGGTCAAGGGATTCTGTCAAGGCTTTACTGTGGCTATGAGAAACTGATCCAATAGCATGAGTTAACTATAGAGTGACTTATTTCCCTACAGCTTCTCCCTTTCCCCTAGTGAAATAATTCAGTGAAGTGTAACAAAGTCAACTACCTTCTAATTACAGAAGCCCTGATTTTGTACCTGCTGTGTAGAATTTCTTTAAAACAAAAAGTTATCTCCTGGGGTAAATTACAAGCTGAAATCAGAACACACACACTTTTCTTTATTAAGTTACCATTAAAAGGTACAAGACACATACATGTGTCTAATTAGAGACTATCAAGTCTCTTCTGTTCTGAAAAATAACATTGGCTTCAATTGTATTTTCTAGTTTAAATGTCTGAGGGAATCTCCCACAAACAGACAAAGTTTTGAAAGTTTCTAAAGGAGAAAAAACAACTTAAAGTGCAACTGTTATACTTTAAAAAAGAAAAGTAGTGCCAGTGGAAAGATGCTGAACCACTAGACTAGAATAATGAAATTAGCATAACTAAACAAGAGGAAAAGAAATAGAGTGCTACATTTGCCAGGGAAAAAAGGATTATGATATGGTGTGTTAAAAATATGTAGTTAAATTGTAATGCATAAGCAGAGAGGGACAGAATTAAGTGAAACCTTAACCTAGTATTTCCTGACTTAAAGGGTTTGACTGCAAACTCTTCGTGTTCATTTTATAGATAGTGTACTGAATGGAATTGAATTTTAACAAAATTCTAGTCATAAAATATTTGGCATTGAAGACCTAAAGGGCTTGACTATTTTAATCAGTATATTTTGCAGTTCAGAAAATTGACTCTATGTTTCTTAATTTTGAAGTTTGAAGTAAAATTATAGCTTAAATTAGTTATATTCTAATAAATTGTATATAGTCTTCGCAGACAAAATTAGTCTCTGGTAAATAGTGTCTCACAAGCACAGAATATAAATAGATTTTTTTTTTAAAGTTCAAGTTTATTAATATATTGGTTTCCACATTTTATTTACTAAGTGGCTCAGCTGGAGTGTTTAGGTTGGTAGACAGAATGCGCTGTGCATTATACACTACATGCAAAATGACACATAAGAGATGCAAAGCATTTTACAGATAAAGTCAAAAGCAACTCGAACACCTTTAAAAGTGGTCAAGTCAAGATAATACACACCAAGTATTCCAGTATGTGCACTGACCACCACCTTGCTACAGCACAACTATTGAGACATTCAAAACCCTCACAGAAGAGAGAGGGATTTTAACAGTACAGAAACAACAATGAACATTCAGATCTCAGTAATTAAAAGTTTTCTAACTCAATCTCAATATATTCATAACACTAGACTGGATGGAAAATTCTAAATTAAAAACAAACTGACAAAGACAAGGAAAGAAAGTTACGACATCCCCACCAACATACTTATTGAGAAGAAAGTGTCTTATTTCCTTCTGACATCAGGCTTATATGTTGTACTTAAAGTACTGCACAGGATCTTTTCAGGGGGAAAAAGGCAAAACGCCACATTTATTAGCAAAACATGTAATAATCAACACTATCATATGCATATCACACTCATGCACTCAAACACACTCTGTCTTGTTGTTACCGAGTTGCTCCCCTTAACTTCACTGGCCACGTAAGTTAGATGGGTGGGGGTGGAGCCAAGCTTCTGCCGATCGAAATCAATGCTCTAATGTTGAAAAGACAAGACCCAGGGTCCTCTGCAAGACACCTCACTTTTATAGCAGCTTCCCTCTTATGCAAATCTGTCCCAGATTCAAAATCTGGGTCTGTGTCCACTGGTCCTTTTTGCTGCTTCTCTCTGGCTGTAGTTCCAATGCTGCAAAGAGTGTGTTCCCAAAGGAAGGTGCTCACTTCTAACCCCCAAGGCCGTCAATATGTCTGCTTTTTCTTAGTCAGCCCACTTGACAAGTTTGATTGTCCTTGGTCTGGCTCCCATCTCCTCTCTAATCATAGCAGCTGTATGGAGGCACCTGCCTTCCACGCCTTCCTCATTCACACCTCATTCATTCAAGGGGGCACTTGATTACAAAGTCTGGGGAAGATCTTATTCTACTCTTAGCAAAAATAAATTTTTCTTTTACCTTAATTATACTACCTTAGGGGCTATAACATATTACCAAGGTTCAATACAGAGTTTCTAAGACAAGGTTATATGAAAAGGCATAATACAAAGTCATAAAAGTTATACAAAAATGCATAATCTCTGCAGAGATTAATCTACATATAAATACATTCAGGATAATGCACCAGATCTCCTCAGGTGCACCACCTTGTGCTGTCTCCAAATTCAACTCTGTACAGCCTTAGAACAAGTATCCTACATTTAGCATTGCACCAATTCATAGAATAAAGATATATCCAAGTCAGTATTTAGCAGGTATTGAACAAGCCATTCTAGTCAAATCATTTCAAATTTATTTAAATATGAACATTTAATAAGCTTTAAATTAATTAGCCTGACAAAACACTATGCTCAAGAAAGGTAGGAACACACACCAGGGACAGTTTCTGTAGTGTAAATATTAACCGTGCTAACTAACTATGAACAACTCAACTATCGTCCCTTGATCTAGCAAGAAAACTTACAATCCAAGCCATGTCTCCTTTATTTAATGCTGTCCCTGGATGTGTCCCAAAGGATGGACAGAGACTGGTGCTGGGTCTACGCTACAGACTTAAGTCAATATAAAGCATAAGACCTAATTATGTCAGTGATGGACACACTACTTGTCCATCGCTCCGCCCCCCCGATGCAAGTGCCCTATGTCTGGTTAGGGTGACGCGGTGTCCCTGTAGACCCTGTGGGTTACTTACATGGGCTGTTCTTGTCAATTTCAATTTCATGGCTCCATGCTTGAACTGTGACAAGGAAACTGCTCCCAGCTGGTGCTGTCACTCTGGGGAGGGTACAGGGGCTCCAGCTAGAGCCCAGCTATCACCTGGGCTCCTGGTCCCCAGCTGGGCTATTGCCTAGGCTTCCAGCTCAGAGCTGGGCTGCCCAGGAGCCCTGGCTCCTCACTAAGGCTGCAGCGAGGTTCCCTGCTAGGGGACAGCTGTCTCGGTACCAGGGCGAAACTGCGCAGAGCTGAGAGCCTGGGCTCTCAACCCCTTACACTGTCCCTCTTAAGTCGGTGGAAGCACTTTTGGTGGACACACACCAGTGATAGGAGGGCAGCATGGACATGAACTACTGCAGTAATTATTGTGGTGACTCTAAGTCGACCTAACACAGGTCAGTTTTAGTTTGTAGTGTAGATCTGCCCTGGGAAAATTAAAGAAGAGGAGGGGAATGTAGTTATCTAGTCCAGATTGCAACCAAGAAGCAGCCTTGGCATCAGCTGCAGAAGCAGCTGTTCACTATTCATCTTCTGATTACAGCTAGGTCAGGGAGCAAAAAAAAAAAGAGGAAGTATACTTTATACAAAAATAAGTTAATGTAGACCTCAAAACTCTTCTTTACTAAATTAGATTAACAGTTATCTGACTTATACGAGTCCCACACAAAACTGTTCAGGATTACCATGCTAACTGGGAGTGCCAAGGGCGACAGAGCAAGTGATATAGATTATTTATATGTAAAGAAAACATGAAATGTATATTTGAATAATTTTTTGCTTGATACTGGTCTTGAAATAACTGAATTAATCCTGAGAAAAAACTGTCATTCTACAAGCCTCAGAAGTATTGGATTTTGTGGCTTGATTTATACTAAGAAACCCATACAGTTAAAACAAAAAAAATTAAGCTTCTCACTGAATTAATCAACTAAATCTTTTCACAGTAAATATACAGAAGAGAAGCACTTTACTTCTTGCAGAATACAGATTAAGACTCCTCAACATGAAAACAAGCCGGTGTTCAATCAATATAAAAGAAGCTGTGTATATAACAGAATTTGTCTTATTAACCATAATTCACAAAACAGTATTTCATAATGTAAAAGAAAAAAGTCTCCATATATTTGGTACAACCCAAGGACATTTAATCTCTTTATACAATGAAACCCAGATGACTGTTGCAGACAAACACCTTCTCTCAGGCCACTGCCCACACAAATATCTTGGTTCTTGGACAACTGCTGGCAAAAAAAGCAAGAACAGAAGGAAGAAAATCTGCCTCTGTGGTGGAAAGCATGATCAGACTCATTTTTCCACAAGAATTTTTTACAATCCTGTGCCACAACTGTGAAGGCACCAAAAGGAACCTACTTCTTTACCTTGACTTATGGGCTACGAAGCCATGCCTGCAAAACTCATTCAGCTCTTCATAAACACAGACAACTTCCACCCAACCTTAGAACTTTCTTGCTGTGAGGAATTACTGCTATCGTCTATTTGCTAGGGCTTTGGAGAAGGACTGAGGGTGTGATTGTTTTCATTTAAGCTTCTGGATAGCTAATTCTGTTTGGATTTTTATTATACATAATCAGATCCCCTAGAGTTGTGGACACCTTTCATATCTGCAGATTGAAATAAGTAATTTATTTCAGAGACCAACAATATTGAGGATAGTCTCCTGGACACCAGGAAAGGGAAACTAAGCACAGAATCAGAAAAATCTCACCTTCCAAAAATTCAAGCCATTCACAAAACAGCAATCCAAGAACAAGTAACAATGAGTCCTGTGGCACCTTAAAGACTAACTAAAGTTTTAGAGCATAAGCTTTCATGGGCTAATACCCATATCGTCGGATGAAAGCAGTGGAAGTGCTGCATCCGACAAAGTGGGTATTAGCCCACGAAAACTTATGCTCTAAAACTTTAGTTAGTCTTTAAGGTGCCCCAGGACTCTGTCACTTCTGCTATTCCAGACTAACACGGCTACCCCTCTGATTCTTGAATCCAAGAACACACAGTAATTGGGGCTGCCGCCAGCATCTGCTTTCCCGGCTGGTAAAGGTTCAGATAATCTAAGGTCCCTACAAAAGTGGGCAGAGAGCTGACAATGCCTCTTTCAGGGAATGCTGCCTCCCATCCTATGGCTAGGGCCCTACCAGATTCAAGGTCCATTTTGGCCAATTTCATGGTCACAGGATTTTGAAAATCGTAAATTTCATGATTTCAGCTATTTAAATCCAAAACTTCACAGTGTTGTAATTACAAGGGTCCTGATCCAAAATGTAGCGTGGGAGGCATTGTAAGGTTAATGAGGGGAGGTGGGGGGTTGTGGTATTGCCATCCTTACTTCTGCACAGCCTTCAGAGCAGAGTGGCTAGAGAACGGTGGCTGTTGGCCAGGTGCCCAGCTCTGAAGGCAATGCCCTGCCAGCCACCTTTACTTCTGCGCTGCTGCTGGTGGGGCACTGCCTTAGGAGCTGGGTACCTAGCCAAAAGCCACCACTCTCCAGCCGTTCAGCTCTGAAGGCAGCGCAGAAGGATGGCAGTACCATAACCCTCTGACCCCCAAAATAACCTTGTGACCCTTGCCACTCCCTTTTGAGTGAGGATTCCTAATTTGAGAAACACGTGTCTCCCCCATGAAATCTGTATAGTAAAAGCACACACAAAACCAAATTTCAGTCTGTGATGTGTATTTCATGGCTGTGAATTTGGTAGGGCCCTACCTATGGCACACACAAACACATGCACAACTGCCTGACCATTATTAAAGAAACTATCACTTGATAATGGTGATCATCCAGTATTAAAGGTCCCTTCATATGCCAGCTAAGTGAGAAAACAAAATCTGATTCCAAATGCATCCTGGATCTCTGTCAAGTCATGGTGCAGAAAATGCACTATTTCCTCTAGCTAGCCAGTAACCTCCTCCAGTCCACTGTCAAGATAAGGCCATCCACTCTCATCCTCTTGGACCTCTCTGCATTTGATACCAACAATCATCAAATTTTCTGGCCTCTCAAAGAGGTTGCAGTAATGACTGGAAATAATCTGAAATAACTCAAATTCTTCCTCTCAGACTGAACCCAAAGATTCATATTTGAATCTTTCTGGATTCTGGAAGAAAATGAACAGTCATGTTCTCTACCATATTCAAATACCTACATGAAGTCAGTAAGTGAGGTAGTGAGACAAAATAGGAGGATGAAGCGTTCCATTCAACTCCAGACCTCTCTCTTGCTGTGAAGAATTATCATTGCATAACACCATCTAATTAGTAGGGGTTTGGGGGAGAGCTGAGATTATGGATGCAATAGGGTATTTTGTACTGATTTGAATTACTGGCTGGATACATTAGATGGTGGTATTCTGAGTGATTAGACCTGTTGTTCTAAATCAGGGGTAGGCAACCTATAGCACGGGGCCCGAAGACGGCACACGAGCTGATTTTCAGTGGCACTCACATTGCCCGAGTCCTGGCCACTGGTCCGGGGGGCTCTGTATTTTAATTTTAAATGAAGCTTCTTAAACATTTTAAAAACCTTATTTACTTTACATACAACAATAGTTTAGTTCTATATTACAGACATAGATTTTCTAAAAACATTAAAATGTATTACTGGCACGCAAAAACCTTAAATTACTGTGAATAAATGAAGTCTCGGAACACCACATCCGAAAGGTTGCGGACCCCTGTTCTAAATCTTCAGTGAGCTAGAAAACTGCACACCAGCCTGTTAGATTTAGACATGATGATCCCTGCAATCATGACTAAAGCTCAGTTACTACAACTCAGATCTAAGACTGCAACACACTTCCAAGAAAGCTTTAGCCAGTACCGAATGCTGCCTAGCACAGATCACTATAGGTCCCTCACCTCCACGCTGCATGCTCTGCTAGGTCCCAATAGACACATGCATCACCTGCAGCTGCATAAGAAAATAATTTCATAACGATGCACAACTCCATCCAGCCATCTTCCCCCCACCCACTCCATTTTCTCCCTCCTCCCCAGCCACTCCCCTCCTGCCCCCAGGCTCCCCCCCGCATACACCACTCCCCGCCCCCCGCGGAGTTCTCCACAGGTTCCTCTCTAACCCCCGCCCCCTCTCACCTTGTCCCCTCGGCAGACGACCCCCGCCCCTTTATCCCGCCGCTGACGAGCCCAGGGGCGCCCCCTATCTGGAACCGTTGCGCCCGGCCGTTACCTCGCACGCGCTGCGCTTCCCGCCGCCGCCCGCTCGCTCGCTCGCGCCGATACAACTGCCCAGGGCAAAGCCGGCAACTACCGACTCACGCGCCGCAGCCTTCCGTGCAGGCGCCCTACCGCCCTAGAAAGGGAGTTGGGGGAAGGGCACGATTGTGCGCGCGCATCACAACCCCGGGGCTTGTGGGGGTGGGGGAGCTATCTAGCGCATGCAGGACTGTAATAGGAGTGGTTGGTGCGCATGTGCAATTCCACCCAGGCGCGAGGAAGTTGGGAGCGACAAACGCACGCGGTACGGACTCCTGCCCATGCGCCAATCTGCCATCATGGGGGGGGGGGGGAGAATTCGAGCGACTCGGGGCTTTCTTGCAGGGGCTCCTGGGAAATGTAGTTGTAGGTCCCCTCCTGACAATTTACCGGGGAGGGAGGCGAGGAAATGTACATGGCCCATCCGCCTCTGTGCCTGCGGTTTTCCATCTCAGCCAAAGCTCCTCACGCTGCAAGCACCGTTTTTCTGCATGCCCTCCCCTGCACAACCCCCACCTCAGGGTGCACCTTTGTATATGCATAAGAGACAGGAGTTGCACCTTTGAAAAGGCTCCCAACTATGTTAAAAGACATGCACAGAAACTAGGGTGCTGCTGACCCTGTTTCAGTTAAGCCATTTTACTGGTTTTCCTGTAACTTTAGTGGCAGCAGACTCAGGTGCCGCCTCCACAGCTCCTGTTGGTCATGCATCACCTCCAATGGGAGCTGCAGAGCCGGCACTCAGGGTAGGGACAGTGCGCAGAGTCTCTCTGGGTGCCAGTGCAACTAGGGGCTGCAGGGACTTGTGGTTGCTTCCACGAGCCGAACAAAGCTAGGGCAGGCCTGCCTTAGCACTGGGCCCGCTGTGCTGCTGACCAGACCGGAACCATCAGGGTCCCTTTTTGACTGGGCCTTCCCATTGAAAACCAGGCACCTGGCAACCCCAGCTTTTTTGCTTTTGTTAATATATGTAAAGCCCCACCCAACTAGCTGGAAATGCAACAACAGAGATGGAGAAATATGGAAATTACCCCACAGTAAAATCCCCAGGGGAAACCCCTTTTGTACACAGAAATAAATTACAGATATCTAGCCAGAAAATGTGCTACACGGTAAAACCCTCTTTTTCCAAAGGTTTCTGAGAACAGTGCTTATGAGTTAGTTTTGTTGACCCAGATAGACAGTCTCAGCTTGTGAACTCTGAAAAGGCTATGTTCAATCTCCCTAGCTTTCACATGCAGCAAAGAAATACAGGTTCTGTGTGACTAGATTGTAGTATATCAAGTTACGTATGGCCAGAAACCTCAAGTCTGCTTAAATATCAAATGTAAAAAAGACCTTAGATAAGAATTAGAAAGATACTCATTTTTCAGGTCTTCTTTATATTTCATAAAGAAAACAAAAGAAGTCAAAGCAAAAAAACAGCACAACAAAAAATGGCAACCTCCATCTTTTTTTGGGTGGGGGACACAATGCCTTTACACGTTAAATACTTAGAGAAGTTTTCATTTGGCATTTGATATTTTACTCAGGTCTTTGTTTTTAAATGAGAAAGTTGTCTTGTTTTAAAGGACGAAGTAATAACACAGTCTTGTTTGCTCAGTGGTTGGATTTTAAAGATTGCACAAGGGCCACAAAGATTGCACAAGGCCACATATTGTACAGCTTTGTTTACTGAATAAGTGTACCTTTAAAAAAAAAGAGAGAGAGGGAGAGACAACAACCCTGCACCAGCGCACACCCATTATCATGCCTCTTAAAATGGAAATTAAATACACAGATGTTCTATGTCTTTTGGCATCACTTATCCTATTGAAAACTCCAGCTAAGAAGATTTCAACTTCCACTGTCAACCTGGTCTGCAGTTCAGGGCCTCGGGCTAAGAGGGCCCCTGCAAAAATAAATCCATAATTATATACAGTTCAGTGGGCACCAACCCATCGATTGCAATGGACTGGTCAGTCCTGGAGCCTCTGCTAATCGATCGTGATCTCGGGGCTGCTAAAAGTCCAGTGGCACAGCAGGGGCCAGGCAGGCTGCCTGCATGCCATGGCCCCATGCTGCTCCCGGAAGCAGACGGTTGCTGGCACATCTCTGTGGCCCCTGGTGGGGTGGGAAAGGAGGTGAATCTGTACGTGGCCCCTTCCCCTCCCCCCAGCTCCCATTGGCCGGTTCCTGGCCAAAGGGCGCTGCAGGGATGGCAGTTGTGGGCACTGGCAGCGTTCAGAGATATGCTGTCCCCCTCCCCTCAGGGGCACACAGAGACGTGTCAGTAATCAGCCGCTTCTGGGAGCAGTGGGGAATGGCAGGAAGACAGGCAGCCTGCCTGAGCCCTGCTGTGCTGTTGGCTGGGAGCTGCCTGTGATAAGCTCATCCTGGCCAGACTCTGTACCTTGCAACTACCTGCCCCAGGTCAGAATCCTCTCCTATACTCAAACTCCCTCCCAGACATCCACTTCCTTCTGCCCCCTCCTGCACCCAAACTCCCTCCCAGAAATAAATTAATATAACAGCCGTTCTAAGGTAAAAAGTAGGCTATTTTTAAATTACCTATATTCTACATATTTTAAGACTGAAATGTAACCACAGAATGGCTTTATGTTAATTAAAAAGCATGTTTAGTATAGCATTAATAGCCTTGATGTCATAATTGTGATAGTTTTGTTTCAAATTGGGAAAAAGACTTGTAGACAGTGGCCCCAAAAATTTTAATAACTCTGGGCCACAGGAGAGTTACTCCGGCCCTGCTGGCAACTAAATTTTGGAACTCAGCAGACAACAGATCTATTGTTCTGTTAGTTCTTAGGATTTATAGAGTCACTGACTCCAGTGCACTGCCTTAAGCCCTGAGGTAGCTCTGCAGATACCCCGCCTCAGTTTCCTTCCTCTTCAAACTTCTTGATCCAAAGTCTTTAGGCATCAGTGTGGAGATTTGAGTCCTTGCTGGGTAATAATTCTTCAGTCCCATTCTCTGGGGAATATAAATCTACAGCCTGCCTCCCAGAGCTAGGTCACAATTAAAATAATTCCCTTTCCTATAGGATTGCCAACTCTGACTAAAGCTATTCTGGGAAGATTTTTTACCCCAAATGTAATGTCATTTTCTTAAAAATATCCTATTAAAATCTCCCAGATTGCTTTCATAGTCACCGGGAGATCAGTACTGATTCTGGGAGACTCCAGGCCAATCCTGGAGGGTTGGCAAATCTACCATTCTAAGGTCTGAAGTCCTTCTCCAGCGCCTCCTCTCAGAGCTGGGTTATAACTCAATCAACCTTTTCCCCTTTGCATCAGCAGTCTACAGGACTCTCCAAGAACAGGAGTAGTATAAAAGCTGTTTCCTTCCTTGGCACAGGAATTCACAGCGCTCCTCCCAGAGATGGACTAGAATACAAACAACCTCTCTCTCTCCAGCCCTTCTGTGTCTGGGTTGCAATTCCTACCAGCTACAGCCCTCAGCCAGTTTCTTTCCAGCTGGTCCCTACTTCACACTCTGCTCCTTTACCTTGTAGAGGTCAGCAGGCAAACAGATTTCTTCCTCCTCCTAGCATCTCCCTCTTCGGAAGAAGGAGAAGGCAGCATATATACTGCCCTCCTTCTGAGGGCTTGTCCCAGTTGACTGAGAAAGAAGAGAGCCTTGCCCTCTCTATACCACAGGCCTCTTGGTCCTGAACCCTTAAAAAGACAGTACGCTGAGTTTTATCCCTCAACCACTAATTCCCTGGGACTACTTCCTCTTTTCTTGCTCTGGCTTCGTCTACTTCCTAGACCTACGTTTCTGCCCATATTCCTGGCACAGGGTCATCTAGCTACCTCTGGGTTTAAAGGGCCTGTATATCCCACTACAGGGTTACTGATTCCAGTGTTTATTTCTGTCTTTCTCTCTCGATATCTACAACTTTCTCATCACTGAGATATCTGAACACCTACTGGAATTGCAGTAGGAACCAACAAAGGTCAGTCGAGATCATAAAGACCAGATAAAGACTGTAATGTATTCTACTGGAATTTCTGTTATGGTTATTTAGCTTGAGTCTCTGAAACAGAACAATGCTTTAGAAGAAAACTCTGTGGTGTCCTTTCAAGGCGCATGTGACAACTTCCTCTTGGCTGTTTAGTCTCTTGATGATGTCTGGTCATAGAGGTCTCAGATTTCACATTATGATAGTTTAGTAGGGTGGTGGATGTTTTGGACCCACTATGGGCATTGTGAACTCTTCTGTGGAGTTATTCTAATGTTTGTATCCTGCATAGAGATAGTTTTGATGGGTTACTATGAAGTTGGATCAAGCATGTTCAATTAGTTCCACTCTAGGAGTACAATAGGGGTTTGAATATTTCTTTAGTGCAGAAGGAATTAGAAGCTGGGACAGAAGTAGCCCTGCAAGGAGAAACCTTAGGGACAGCTAACATAGGCGTGAAAGCTTAAGCTCATGTTATGTTTGATTGTTGAATAAGTTAACAATAAAAGCAAATTGCAGAAAAGGGACAAGTTTGAACTATGTCCAATGTGCATATCCACTGTTCAAAGTGGGGTAGTGTAACGGTGCCCTTCACTGCTCATGTCACAAATTAGCCAGGGACTGCTCTTGCGCAAACACCAGTGCCCTTTTATTTCCCTCTGTCAGTTCCCACCACCACCATTTATATACAGTTCTGTGCAGTTCAGGTAGCCCCTTGGGGAACAGCTAGTTTCTGCAGCTAGCTGGTCACTCCAGCCACAGGCTCCTCCCTTTCCTGTTCCTCCTGCACTCTCTCTCACACTTCCTGCCTGCTAGCTTTATAAAGCCCCCTGGCCCATAAAGCCCACAGGTGTTTTCCCTTAAGACCTTTAATGAGCCACACCCTGCCGTCTCCAATTAATTCCCCTTAAAGAGGGCTGGGCTCTCAGGGCTGAGCTAATAAGGGCTGGCTCAGAACCTCCTGGCCAGCACCCTGTTACAGGTGGAAACACCTCTTTCCTATAGGTGCATTTCATAATTAAATTGATGGTATCATAATCTACATGGCAAACCCCATTATTAACATTGTTAAAATTATTTCATAATGCATGTAATGCTAATAATCAAGGCCTGAGGTACTTAAGCAACTGCCTCTTCTTCTTTGTCCCTCCAGGCAGTTGTGAATGACTGTTCTGTCTTTACTCTGGGAACAAAGTTGGGGCTGGGAATAAGGTATTATTCATTTTTCCAAGATGTCTGTATCTGGAACAATCTGTCAAAAGTGTGTTCACCTGCCTCATTCTTTAGCCTTCTTCAAGGAATCTAGATCTATGAATCCCACAAGATCTTGAGGAAAATATTACCCTAAATTAAAAAAAAAAATTGTGACAAAATGTATTTTACCATCAAAGCAGCTTTACAACTGCAGCCACATGCTGTGCAAAATATTTGTAAGTGAAAGGGATAAAGGAGGGTATAAATATTGGCTTCATTGCTGCTAAGGCCCACTCCAACTTCCATTACAGTCCACAGGAAACTTTCCTACTATTGTTGTTTTATTTATTATTTAAGTCATACATTTATGTAAGTCATGTCTTCTGTCAAAAAAACAGAAGACATGGTCTCTCTCCCAAACAGCTTATAATTGTCATAGACAAAACAGACATAGGACAACAGATCAGATGCAGGTATGCATGGAGTCATTGCTGGTGAGGTCAATACAAGAAGAATTGAGGGAAGAAATAGATTTTAAAACAGGATTAGGAGGAGGAAAAAGAAAGAGCTTGCTGAACAAGAAACATATGGGGCAGCACAAAAAAGGCATGAGGTGAGGAAAGATTTAGGGAACAGCGACCTGGTCCACACTAGGAGGGAGGGGGAGAGGAGTCGACCTAAGATACCCAATTTCAACTACGCGAATAACGTAGCTGAAGTTGGTATGTATTAAGTCGACTTACCTGGCCGTCCTCATGGTGGTGAGTCAACCGCTACCGTCGACTCCGCTTCCTCTTCTTGTGGAGGTGGTATTCCAGAGTCAACGGGGAGAGCGCTCGGGGAATCAATTGATTGCGTCTAGATGAGACACAATAAATCTGTTCCCGATACATCAAACGCTACCTGCCAATTTGGCGGGTAGTATAGATGTACCCTAATAACAAAACAGGATTGACGTGTACATAGTGGGTAAGAGAGAGAGGAAAGGAGACTAGAAATGTAGATGGGGCTGAAATTATGTAGGATCTTAATGGTGAAAACCCTGAGCTCTGATTTTATGTGGGAGGGAAAAAAATAGGAAGCCAGTTAAAAAATCAGAGGGATGATGTTACTACAGCAGAGGAGAGGAAGGCCACATAAGCAGCAGCAGTACAAGAAATTTGATTTATAGCTCACTAAAATAACTACATGACATCTCTGTTTGAATACATAATAATTGAAATTAACACAGCTATGATGTGTTTCACTCCAAGTACCTTGCACATCAAGATATATGAATTCCATACCTCAGTACATCATTCAAAACTTAGTGGAAAATAGTGTACTGTGCATACCCTAAGCCATACCTCAGTACATTTTTATAGTCTAGATTTTTAAAACACTCAGCTTGGTTCTTTTGAAACCACATTTCATCGTCCACATTAAAGGTGCTAATCCTCAATGATGATTAAGTCCATGATAAATTTAATATCTGATAACTCTCTCTGTCTTCATATTGTATCCAACTATTGCAGGTAAATAGACTTGATTATACAGCAAAAGTATTTTCCCTTCCTGGTTGGTATGATCCTACAAAAATATGGCACTGGGTTTTTGAAAGTTAAATGTAAAAAAAATAAAAAGTTAGTTTGTAACAAAGCATCAGCCTTACCTTTGGATTTCCTTTCCTTTCTTCATTTAATGCAGACTTTATATTTTATGTAACAGTACAGCACAGTAGAAGGACTGTTCTTGCCCCTTTTTTTCTCTTTTAGAGGTCATTTGGAAATTGTAAAGGACAGAAAATGATCATGCTACTTTATAGAAGTGGTTCTTATTGTGGTCTGGGGGATGCTCCAGATAATAAAACACTTTGAGAACGAAGCAGTGGAAGAATGAAATGTCAAGAAGGGACATTGGTTGCCCCTCAAGTTTTTCCTTGTATGAAATAATCTGTCAAATTAAAAAATTTGAGAATTTATGCTTTAGAGGGAAAGCAGAAATGTGCTCTTTACTCTGTTGCCATTAAACAATGGGTGAGCTGAGATTATTTTTGCTCTCCAAGTTTAAACTGACTTCTTATACTTTAAAATAGGATTTATTATAATTTATCTTTTCAGTGTACATCTTTAAAAACCTATTTGTATCAGTGATGAGTGTTGCAAAGTTGTTTTTAACTTTGCCCAGGTTGGCTGGGATACTTTCAGAACATGTACAGTTAACTGAGATAGGAATAAGAAAAAACACCAATATTCACAATAATAACCATACTCTGAAAGTAGTCATCAAAAATAATTCAAAACCAAACATCTGGATAAAAACTAAATTAAACCATTCACTTTCCTTTGAATGACCTCATATGTTTTTGTAAGATAGACTTCATGTTCTTTTGTTTTTTTGCAGCAATCATGACTCTCCTTACACTGTCACAGAAGGTGCAGTTACCTAAAGTGACTAGAAAAAGGTACAAGTTCTCTATTAAGGTCATAGATAACTTATGCCCTGTTAAGGATTTGATCCTGTGAGATACTGTGTAGCTCCTGGGAAAAACTGAGTACCATCAACTCCAAAGTACCCAGAAGATCAGGTCTTTAAAGAGGAAGTGAACAGCTGCCAGCTGTACAGACCACAGAGTTGGGAATGAGTCCATCGACAGAGGTTCCAGCAATAAGGGCCAGTACTTAATGTGCAATTAGAAGTAATGAGGATAAGTATCGACCTGCAGTGGATGTGGAAGAAGGATGAAGGTTGGAGGTTTGGGTGGTGGTAATGGGGGAAACCTTGCAGACAGAAGGGTGGAAAAGGGAGCTTGCACTCAGGAAGAAGGTGGTTGGGAATCTGGACAGAAAGGTTTAGGGAACTTGCACTGAGGAGGCAGTAGCATGTTCACACCAGGTTGTTTGGGCATAATATTATCAAGCACGTCTGCCCTGGCGACAGGGTGTACTCAGTTGCAAATTCTTATCCGTAGTCCAGTCACGGGTATTTTGACATTGAAGACAGTGCTGGGTCTGACAATATCAAAGACAGGAGGGTGACAACTAGTAAAATTTGCAACATTTTAAGTAATAATATAAAAAGACTTTCAACTTTAAAAAAGAATACAGCAAGGCACAGAATGTCATTAAGAACAATTAACTGATTTTTAAAACCCTGTAAGATTCAATATAAACTTATCAAATCTCTTTGATAAGTTTATCAAACTATCCCTGCCCCTGGACACTTCCACTGCTTGCATCCGACGAAGTGGGTGTTAGCCCACGAAAGCTTATGCTCTAATACTTTAGTTAGTCTTTAAGATGCCACAGGACTCTTTGTCACTTCTGCAATTCCAGACTAACACGGCTACCTCTCTGATTCTTATCAAATCTGTTGCCCCATATTTGGGGAAACAAAAGGCTGCCTTGATTATATATCCTAGAATGGCTTCCCTTAAAAAGAGGTGAGGGAGACCGCCAAGCAGCAATTTAACCAGACCTGACAAATGGTTGTGTGCTGATGTGAATTAATGACATGACCTTCAATGCCTAAATCTAAAAGACGTTTGTAGCTCACTGTTCATATGTTTAGATTTCCCAAATTCTAGGATGCTGTCTTTTAGCTGAAGAGTAGAATAAACAACATATATAGGAGGCTAACATTCTAGGTACAAAAAGTGACTATGGGCTGGATTCTCCTTTGACTTACACTAGTGTAAATCTAGAGCAATCTCAGTGCAGTTACACTGCTGTCAAGCCACTGTGAGAAGAGAATCAGGCCTACCTTTTGTAGTGATGGTGTATCTGAAGCAGTAAATGTCTTTTGTCGGTGATTATATGGTAGAGCAAAGCTGAGGCATTTGATAACTACAGAAAACATTTAGGGCTAAATATCATGGAAATACAGAAGTGACAAAGAATCCTGTGGCACCTTAAAGACTAACAAAAGTATTAAAGCATAAGCTTTTGTGGGCTAATACCCACTTTGTCGGATGCATCATAATGGAGATGTGGAACACCCAAAGTTCTCATTGACTTCTGAGGCACTTATTGGTGCTTATCACCTCTGAGGATCGTGAGTGAAAATTATTCTTTTGTGACAAGACAAGCAAAGATTCAAACAAACTTCAACTTCTTTAGTCAAGTTCTTTGAATATTACTTGATCCTGAATACATAATTTATGACTCTCAGGGATTGCCTCCCCATTCTGAACTCTAGGGTACAGATGTGGGGACCCGCATGAAAAGATCTCCTAAGCTTATTTTACCAGCTTAAGTTAAAATTTCCGCAAGACACAAGTTTCTCCTGTGTCTGGAACAGTATGCTGTCACCACCAAGCGGTACCCCAAGAACTAGGGGCAGGGCCACTTGGAGCCCCCTCTCTTTCCAAATATCCCTCCAAGCCTATACCTCCCTCCCTGGGAAAGGCTTGAGAAAAACCTCTCCCCAATTCTGCTAGGTGAGCCTGATCCCAAAGCCTGGATCTTACACAATGGGAAATGAAGCAGTCAAATTCTCAAAAGAAAGATTTTAATTAAAGGAAAAGGAGAGAAAAAAAAATTTCCGTAAGAATCAGTGGAAAACACTTTGCAATCACAAAAAGAATCAAAGGAAAACCCACACCACAGAGGAATTCCTCACCCCTCTGCTGAGTTCAAAGTACAGAGAAAACACAGGGAAATCTCCCAAAACCCTGACAAGGAGGCAAGTGAAAAAACAAATATGAACTACAGCCTTGCCTGGCTAAATTACTTACTGTTACTGGTGAAAATGAATATAGATTAGATGGAGAGAAGAAAATTGTCTGATTCCCCTGAAAGCCCAGAGCGAATGAAAGACAACAAACAAAGCACTTTCCCTCCCCGCAGGTTTGAAAGCATCTTCAGTCCCCATTGATTCTTTTGGTCGGGTGCCAGCCAGGTTTCTTTTAGCTTCTTAACCCCTTACAAGTAAGCAGGAATTCTAGTCTACTTTATGCTTATGACAATGATATAGTGTGTTAATATTTTATTGTAGTTTTGCCTTAATAAAATTTTCTTTTTGAAGTCTATCTTATGTCATAAATGCTTGAAAATTCTTTGTTGCTGCTTTGGGGTTGGTATTTGCATTATCCTGCCAAAGAAAAATACAACCTCTAGTTTGTACACATTGCCACTCCTTTTTTTATCCATTCATTACTGTTCAGGAGAGACAGCATAAAGCGAGCTACATCCCCTCTTGCTACTGTGCTGGCTACCCGGTAAACATGTAGATCAGGAACGAAATAGCCCTCGTGAGTCAGGATTTCTTTGTCTGTAGGAGAAAAATATAAACTGATATGAACAGTGGGTGGAAAAAACAGCATTGCAGAGTCAAAACATTACATTTCAATTGATTCTCACCTGCTCAACCCCAATGCAGGTATGAAATATCAAGTTAATTTTAAGCAATAGTTCTAGAAAGGTACTATTTTGTATCTTTGACAAATCAGGAAATACAATGGCCACTCTTAAGTATTGCCAGTTGCTTTAGGTCAATGGTTCTTAGCCAGGGATCCCAGGGCCCCGAGCAGGTTTCAGGGGTTCTGCCAAGCAGGGCCAACATTAGGCCTGCTGAGACCCAGGGCAGAAAGCCGAAGCCCCACTGCATGGGGCTGAAGCCTGGGATTCTAGGCCCCACCACCCATGGCTGAAGCTGAAGCCTGAGCAACTTAGCTTCACAGTGGAATGGGGCCCCAGGCAGTTTCCCTACTTGCCACCCCTTTATGCTGGCCCTGCCTTTTACATGCAGAAAAACAGTTGTTGTGGGCAGTGGAATTTTTAGAGCATGTTGAGGGGCCTCAGAAAGAAAAAGGTTGGGAACCCCAATGTTAGGAAACAAAATAACTTCAAGGACTTCTGTGAGATATTATTTGATAGGCTAGGTGTAGTAACATACCACCCTCCATCCCCCACAGACTTCCATCACTCTATTTATGTCTTCTTTTCTATCTTCTCTCTCTCCTTTCCTTCCTATTACAACTCCTGCTTAACCTTCAGGTAGCCACCTAAGAGGAGAGATCCTCAGCCAGTGAACACTGATTGAAGTTACAGACTGGCTGAAGACTGGCTGAAGAGATCTATTAAATAGCAATAATGAATGCTCCGAGTGTGGTAAGTAATCACCTTATCTAGTGTGTTACTATCAAGCTATTTTTCACTTGTGCACAGCATTCATTATCCTTTTCATATATTAAGAGGGAATTTTGCTCATTTTCAGTTGACTTCCTTACTGCATTTTTACTCTTTTAAATTTCATAAAATAAGGTCTGAAAAACAACAACTTCTAAATAACATTACCCTAGTATTTGCCATATAATAGTATCTATATCACTGTCATTTATTTGTAATGTTAATGAGGCTGGAGGTCTATTCTACAACAACCAGTCTGTATTATTTATAAAATAATGAGCCACTCTGAAGCAGGATCTGCCTCACCTTACCCTAGGATCAAAGATGATTCCATATATAATATTATTTGCTTGCAGCACATCATTACCTAGCCTCTCTTCAGAAAAGCTTATTAAAATCTTCCTGGAAGTTTGAAAAATATTTATAATGGATCTTGTTACTATTTTATGGTAGAGTGAGGAAGATGGAAGAGGCAACATTTCCCATTAATTAAACTTTGTTCAACATTGCAGAGAGAACATATTGGCTGTTTTTGGCTAAGAAACAGTGCACAGCAGGTAAACAGTGTTTTTGACAAGTGTTTGCCCTGCAAAAGAGTTTTGGATAAGATACCAACTCATTTATTTTTCCTTCTCTTTTTCCTTTATTGTAAAAATGGAAGCCAAATTCTGCTCACAGTTATGCCAGTGTAAATCCAGAGTCACAACACTGACGCCAGTTCACATACTCTGGATGCATCAAATGTATCAGGTTTATAAACTGATATGGTATAAAAAGTTACCATTTGGTTTTACCATCTCTCCCAGACAGACAGAGAGAGTCATAGCTATGACAGAACAAAGAACTTCTGCTGTTCTATATGCTGAGCCAGATTTCCAGAAGAGTTCGGTACCATGTCAGCACCAGAAAGAAGTGGCCAATTTTTCATAAGTGCTTAGTGCCCATTGCTTTCAAAATACAGCTCCCACTGTTCTCCACAAAGTGATGGATGTTCTCTACAAAGTGCAGATTTATGAAAATCTTTTCTTTTTTAGTCCATGGAGCATCTTTATAGGAAAATTGTTAAATGCATATTACAAACACTTCACCCTCTTAAAGTTGTTTCTTCTTGAACTACCAACATCTCTTCCTGGAAAAGAGTGTGGGTTTAAAAAAAATAAATTTGATAAACTGGAGGAGTTTCTTGTAATATACTGTGGTCTGACCGGAAATTATCAAGTGCTAGCTGTGAACATTAAGGTGCTGGGAAACCTCAAGGAAATTGTTATAAAAAACTTGTTTCCTGATAGCATTTGGCTTGATGGGTAAATATAAACATATTCACTTTTAAATGGGGAATTTAATTTGAGGGAGAGGGATGAGAGATGAGCTCAGAAGCACAGAGAAAAAGCGAGAGGCTAGAGCAGGCATGAGCAAACTTTCTGGCCTAAGGGCCACATTGGGGTTGCGAAACTGTATGAAGAGCCGGGTAGGGAAGTCTGTACCCCCCACAAACAGCCTGGTCCCCTCCCCATCTGTCCCTCCCACTTCCCACCCCCAACTGCTCCCCTCAAAACCTCCAACCCATCCAACCCCCCTCTTGATTACCATTGTGCTCAAAAAGGACTGTATAGAACTACCACATACAGTGACTTTAATCAACATGCTTCTGACAAGCTTCAACTCTGGGGACAGTGGGGAGGATTTAATTAAAATAAATGATCATTAATAATTGTTTCCTGTGGATTTTACTATATTGCAAGAATGCAGTGAAATCTCAGCAATTTTTTCCCCTATTTGCAACAAAGGTCATTTTGTTAGTTTATTAAGCTAATATGAAGCCTCACAGATAATGCTGACATTTTTCTAACTCATTTACAGTGATCACAGGAAAACAATTAATTCCATGAATTTCTGTAGGGTACACTTTATTTGATCATGAAGCAGTTTAATCTTTTTAAACCCCTGGGATTATCTCCAGCAAAACAACTTTGCTTGTTAATGTACTATCAGTCCTCTAATATCCCATTTTTTTCCTCTAAGCATTAACTCCTGCTGCTAATCTTATAAAATTAACCACAAGTGTTCTGTTAATAACTGGAGACCTGATCCTGTCAGATGGTAACTACTTGCACAAGGTGCTGAGCACTCTTAGTTCCTACTGACTTTAAGAATCCAGCACCTCCTAGGAGCAGCTCAGTAACTCACAAGATTGGAATCTAAGCCCTTGAACCTGCAAACATTTAAGTGCATGTTTAACTTTACTCATGGGATTAATTCTAGTGACTGCAACAGGAGTATTTATAGGTGCAAAATGCGTAAGTGTTGAAGGTTGGGGTTTTATTTTATTAATATGATAAATAGGGTTTTAAATTAAAAACACAAAGGTTTGCTAATCTGGGGTCTGGATCCTTCACAGGATCTGAAGAATGTAGGACCCCAAAGGGCTTTACTGAAAGATGCTTAGGATCATATTTTAAAAAACAGAAGCCCAGTTATGTGTGCAAAATTTCACATACAATAGTAAGCTTACAGTACACACCAGAGCAGTTAGACTCGTAAGTGATCAACTGTGTGTTCAGATACCTCTCAGTGTGATTGTGACATGTATGGACTATACACACAACATTGTCACCTGTATGATTCTGACTGGGATGAGTGTGACTGTTATGTGTGAAAGTACAATTACAAAATGTGAATTACACAGCAGTGCAAAAACGTTAACAAAAAATGAATCAAGGCAAAACTGTTAGTTACAAACTCAGGTGAGAATGACTAAAATATTCACTGAGATTTGCCAATCTTTCTGTGTCCCTGGTGTGCATATAGGGGGAGAGATAGCTCAGTGGTTTGAGCATTAGTCTGCTAAACCCAGGGTTGTGAGTTCAGTCCTTGAGGGGGCTATTTAGGGATCTGTGGCAAAATATCTATCAGGGGACAGTACTTGGTCCTACTACTGTAGCCATGGGGCTGGACTTGATGACCTTTCAAGGTCTTTCCAGTTCTATGAGATAGGTATATCTCCATATGTTAACCTGAGCATAGGGGAGAGCCCTGAGAAAAGTGATAGCATGAGTCAAATCACACCAAAATTGTCAATTACATATGAGCCTTGCTTTGGAATGTTGGGTTTGTAACATTGAAATGAGCCAGAACCAGTGTTACCTTACATGAAATGAAGCCTAAAAGGGATTTGTCTGAACTCCCAGGTTTCACACAGCTCTTGTCTAGTGCTTTATCTGCCCCAGTCATGGCAAAATGAAATAAGAGCTCTACCTTCACACTAGAATGGAAAACTCAACACAACAGGGCTTGATTTTCCTGCATGCAAAGCATGAAGTAACAGGTAGGACAAATTTGGGGTCTGCCTATTCTTTGATAATGTTCCTTCAATTCATTGTGTTTCTACTTTTTATCCTTGGCCCAATGCCCCTCAAAGTTTTTCCACTGACTTCAGTGGCACTGGATCAAGTCCTTGGTGAGTAAAGCTTTGCTATATCAATCCCTTGGCTAAATGTAGTTAACATATAATGGATACCCCTATACTGGAAACATTTATTCTCAAAGCCATTTAATACTTTCTTTTCCCTCTTTCAGTTCAAAATTTGTTGGGCCACCTGAAAGTAATTAACAGTACTGGCTAGATGTTGCTTTGTACTCTTTTCCAGATAGCTCTACCAATGCTCCTCAAGCCTAACTAACAGATCTTGCAAAATACTGAGTGGCCTCAACTCTAAAGGTAAGCTCTTTGGGGCAGAGAGTGTCTTTTTGGTCTGTGTTTGAACAGCACCTTGTATAAAAGGGTCTTGGCCATGACTGTGGCTCCTAAGTGCTATCATAATACAAATAAAAACATAGTCAGAATTAAGGCCGGTCAGCACCTGCTGCAGGAGGTGCTTAACATCTATTCAAAAGAAGGACAGTAGGCAATGTGTGGATATCTTTTTCACTCAGAAGGCCATCGATATTATTCACTGGTTACACAGTCATGAAAACTTTCCCATAGTTGATGCTGCTACCATAGTTCCTTTACCTGTGGCTGGAACATTTTGAAGTCCTGGTGGCCTTACTACAGTCCAGCTGAGGTCACTGCACTCCTTCTCTAAGTAATTCTCCATCTGATGCATGTTGGTAAGCACACTTCTGATGAGTGGCAGGAGAAGAAAACGCACCATGAATGGAGCATTCTGTCTAGACTCCGCTGTAAGGAAAGAGACATACTTTTCACTCTTCTCACGGAATTCCTGAATATGAGTTTGGCTATACTGGCTATCATAGCCCTCATGCATCCTCAAGTGAGATGGCATCAGTCCAGGTATTGGGATAGAAGGGATCCAGAGAGGGAAGGTAGACCCAGAAGAGTTCCTTGTGAAGCACAGGAAAGTTGAGAGAGGGCCCATTTACCATCTTTGGGAATTTTGATAAAAGGGCAGAGGTACACATTAATAAGGCAAGGGCAGTCTGTAGAGCAAGACTGCAGGAGGCATCAGGAAACTTAAGGAGAATTTCCAGCAGACCTCAGTCTATGTTGTCCTACAGATTTAAAAAACACCTTTTTAACAAAAGTCAAAAGAAAGATGTTTAGCTATTTTTACTTATCAATAAAACAAAGGATTTATAGATTAGCATGGCAAACACCTTGGGCCTAGGCACCGTAACACCTACTGTATCAGCATCTTCCATCAAATGGAGCTGGCTTGTAGTACTGTAAAAGTGGTTCACCAAATGTTGAGCTCTAATGGTAAGTGCACAAGGCAGGATATACTGTCCAGTCGCATGAAATGCAGTGTAATTTATTGTGATCCTTGAAATATTCTGGATAGGATTTGAGGTTTTTGGAAAAAATGAAGCCAAGACAGCCTCTGAAGAAGCTATCCCAGGCTGTATGCAGGACTTTGGGGGAATTTTAGAGGGCTCTGCTTAGACATCCAACAAGAAGAGAGATGGGGGGCAAATTTTCAAAGGCACCTTACTTAGATTGTAAGCCCCTTGAGACCCGGACCCTCTTTTTGTTCTGTGTGTACAATACCTTGCACAATGTGCTCCTGGTCTCTGACTAGGGCTCCTAAGCAATACAGTAATTCAAATAATAAAGTGACTTAAGAGCCTAAGTCCTATTGGCTTGCAAGGCAATGTAGAAGGCTAGGTCAATTATGGGTTCTGAAAAGTTTATCCCTGCTCAACAAGAACAACAGAATGGCTTGTTCTTTCCTTCAGTACTGAAACTCTTCATTTTCAGTTCAAGGTTCTCATGAATCTCAGCCACCAAAATCCCCTTAACCCAGTAGACAATCACAACCCCTACTCCTTCCTCATCCTGTCTGGAGCCAATGTCTAGAAGGATGCACTTGAAGAATCCGCTAGTTACTGTACTCACGGGAAGTGTACCATGATGTCATGGTTATTACACGGTTCACCCTGGCTAGCCGCATGGCAGCCACTATAGCTTCCATTGAATCTGTGTATCCTGAAATTGCTGAGAAGATCTTGTAGGGGAAGCCCAAGCAGGAAATGACAGCATCTTGACCTTGAAAATGTCCCGACAACTGTTCTGCCGAAAAGATGTTTGCTTCCACCACCTAAAGAGAGGTATTGACAAGATTATGATATTAATACTCCTCTTCCCGCCATCCCCATCAACATTTCCTTCTCCTGAGGCAGTGTGATGAAGTGACTTTCCCAGGTTTACTCAGCACCTTAGTGGCAGAGCTGAGAATAAAATAGAGAGAGCTTAACTCCCTGCCCACTGCCTAATACACAGGACCGCACTGGAGTTCAGTGCCTCCCAGCTCTACAGACTAATAGTACTGGCCTAGAGGTTTATGCTCTAGAGAGGACTCAGTCTTCAAGGGCGTGTTCACTTCTTTGTTTGCCTGGTCCAAAGTCCAGGGTCACAAGAAGTCCAGTCAAGGTGTCCGTTGAAGCTCTTCTCTGAGGCAGTTAGAGCCTCTTCCTGCAAGCTGTGAGCATCTCTTGAGAACTGCTGACAGCTCTCAAATCCCAGTGAAATCAGCACTCTGCAGGAATAGAGCCTTTGGCAACTCCACCCTTTCAATTCCCAGACCCAACTGCAGCTGGAGCACTCATCGTTAAAATTAAGGAAGAAAACAGCAGGAAATGTGGTATAACATAATATCTCCTGGGATTGTAGAGATATTGGCTCAGAAAGTAAGGTGGGAATTTCTAGTAGGGCAGGAATCTGCAGGTGCTGTATCTGGTTATTGGAGATCATATGCCACACAAATAATTTAGATGTCATTGGGCAGCCTGACATGTTTTTGTAGAATCATTTGCCCAACCTGAGTTACAATAGCTATATAGCAGCTGATCCAAAGTCTATAGAATCCAATGGAGAGACTTCAATTGAATTCAATAAGTTTTGGATCAGATCCATAAGCAATACAAGTAGAGTAGATAAATATAGAATATATTTAGGCCAAGATAAAAAAAAATAGTGGTCCTCATTGCTTGCATTATTGGTTTCCTGACTTCAGACACATTAAAATGACCACAATTTTAGAAAGTGCTGAGTGCTCACAATCTGAAAATCAGGCTCCTCTAAAGTGTCAAGCTGAGATACCCAAAATCACTAGTCTCTTAAGAAAACCTTAGCATCATATAGCAAACCATTATTTGCCTAGTATTTAAATAATGAAATACCTTCAGATTTTCATGTTGAATAGTCAGTTTGGTGACGTTCCGCACAAGTGCAGTCACTTCATGGCCTTGCAGTAGCGCTTGTGAGACCAGAAACTGACCAGATTGACCTGTTGCACCAAGAACTGACAGCTTCATAACTTACCTGAAAAGAAGAGGCAAGGTTGAGAATGGTTTTGATTGCAAATAGCTGCCTGGTATTTAAATTTAAAAGGGGAAAAATGGTGTCTAGATGTTTAGGAAGAGAGTAACTTTCAAGGTCCAGCTCAAGTATCTTGTTTGATTTTGATTTCGGCACAGTGGCTCTCTAGGGATGTTGCAGTACGGAGTCACATGACTGCAGGGAAAGCTGTAGGAGAGATGGCTCCTTGGGAGGTACAACGCTTTACCCACTCCCCAGTGCAAGTGGTGGGAGTGAACAGGCCTCTACCACGTTTTAGCACGTTTCAGCCTGCTCCCATCTCCACTGCTGGCAAGTTCTGTAGGCTAGTAAAGATGCTGCGGCAGGACATGAAGGAATCAGTCACTGGAGTCCACCAAAGGCATGGACTGCAGTTGTCCCTGGCTCTTGTACAGGATGCAGAAAAGCTTCTTGGTGGGATCCTGTCTCATCTGATTCCTTCACCATCACCTGTTCAAGGCCGAGGGACAATCAACCCCTAAGGATATGGCTATATAGCAGACATGGGCATTTCAGAGAGAGTGAGATCCTAGATTGGTCCAACGGGGCTTGTGCTAGCGCTCTAAATAACTGCATGGACAGCCCTTTGGCATTGCAGATAGTCTGGAGCTTGGACTCTGAAGCCCATGCCCCTCTCTAGGCATCAGAAGCATTTCCAGTTAACGTGGCTATTGATTTGTTTTGAATCAACCATCTGCAGTGGAAATTATGATGGGTAAAGTGTGTAGAAATGTTTATGCGCAGTGTACGTTTCCAGCAGGATCAAGGGGCAGGTGGGAATCTGTCCTAGAACAACTGCTGCTCATCATTCTCTCTAGCTTGTCCCAGACTTTGCTTCCCATTGCCATTGCTAGTGTGGTGCCTCATACTTTGGGGTGTACTGGGCAGATTGCTGCTACAGTATCAACGTATTTACTTACATTTACCTTATAATTAAAAACGACCCAAGACCATCCAGAGGTGCACATGGATATTCTACACAATCATGTGTTCCTATCCCAGTTACCTGAGTTCTTCCACCCCCATTCCCTGCTTTGGTTTGTTACACCCACTTATCAGGTCTTGTCTTTTATTAAATTGTAAGCTCTTCAATCTAGGGCTGTTTTCCTGTATGTCCATATAGCGTTTAACACAATGTGTCCCTGGTCCTGGAGAGGTGAAGCAGGAGATTGTAGCCCCCTCTTCAGGGATGTGAGGAACTGCATACTCCTCATTCGCCCAGTGCCTCTCTGTCCCGTTTCCTGGGCGTCAGGCCTGCTGAGTGATCAAGGAGCAGATAGCTGTTTGTATCATTCCAGATTGCTGAATCATCCTCTGGAGCCAGGGATTTCTGCCAGCTGCCATTGCTGCATTTTCAAATTGGGACTGAATTCTGTGCTTGTGTATGTACCTGCATATACTATTTATCTTATTTCTTTGCAGGGCTCTCTCTGGAATTCACCGCTGTGCTGCTCTGTTCCCTTCTGGGAATTGTTTGGAACAGCTATTCCCCATCTGCTTCATGCTCCCCACACCAAACTCCCTCTTCCTCCGTTACCACGCACATTCTATTTAGAGATATTGCAGCGAAAAGACTATTAGATCATCAAGTCCATCCCTTGCCACTACCAGTTTGTTCTATACACTCCATAGGTGTCACAACGAGTAGCAGCAGCGGGGCAAGGGATCAGTGAGAAAGAGAGGGCTGCTTATTTACTGCTCATTTAATCAGCCCACGATATTTCATAAGATTATTCAGCAGAAATTTAAACAGGCTAAATTCTCCTTGCCCCACCCAGCACCACTTCTCAGCAACAAGGAGACAGAGGAAAGCGTAGAAATGACATTTCCCCATTTAATACAAACTAAAACAAATACTTACCAAAATCACTTGCTGGAGACAAGTGATAGGGTAGGAGGTGGTTATGCCCCTTGGTTAGAGCAGTAGCTAGAAGTAGCTCTGCACCAAACTCTCCAGAGAGTCTTACTGCCTTTGTGTACGGGAGGCCGGAACTGGACTCGGGTTTCCTTTTCTGTCGGGTTCACACTAAGTTCTCCAAACAGAATCCTCTGGGCACGTATGCATTGATCCCTCCTCTCCCTACCTCCTACAGGCTCTGCCTCTGTTAATGTTTTACTTGCTTGAAAATAATGTCTTAATCACCTTTGGTTTGTATTTTACACATTTTGAGGCTTATCACTAATTTCCCACAGTCCAGCCCCATTCCCTTTTATCTATTACAGCATGAACAATCTGCTAACTAACACAGCAGACAGTCAGGAGCAGGGAGTGTGCAGTGCTGTGATGTTGCCATGCCTTGGATGTATTGTTGTTACATAAAAGTTATGCAAGGGTAAAAGAAACTCATTAACCACATTTAGGGAGGCTGTCAGCAATACAAATTGCCACTGATTGCATGCAACCACAGAAATTGCTTCTGGGACTTCCCTGAAGTGGGGTCTCAGTTTTTCAAGGGATCCAGATTTTGCAGAACAAATTTGGGGAACAGTGGGGTCTGCTGCTACCTGAGCACACTGATTACTATTTGGGGTCGTGCCCAAAAGCCTTAGTCAAGTGGGGACCTGGGGTGGGGTGTACAAACACCACAGTGGCAGTGATAGGGTAAAGGAGAGTCAGAGAGCTCAGTCAGCACATTCTGTGGCACCTGGAGTGGAGAGGCAATGAAGGATTAGACCCAGCTGGTGGGGAGCCACATCAGGCATCCTATAAGGGAAGGATCCCAGGGCAATAGAGGGAAGGAGAGGCAGAAGAAGAAAAGGGGTGGTGTTTGGTTTGCCTTCCCTTTTAGGAAAGGAACTGTAGAGAGGCCTGAAGGAAGGAGTTTGTAGTGTGGGACTGTCCCTGGACCCTGAAGGATTGGGGGTGGGGGTGGGGAGAGAGATAGAAACCCTGTTAGTCAGCAGCTCAGAAAAAGCTGGGCCTTCAAGGAGACCACTGCAGTGCTCCATAAGACAGGGAGACAGAACTCTGCAGAGCCTGAGGGCTTGGTTACACTTACAGCTTTATAGCGGTTTTGGTTATACCTGTCCTCGTATACAGCAATAGGGATAGCGCTATAGTGTGTCCATACTGAGACCTGCCAGCGGTATAGCGTGGCCACATTTGCGGCACTTGCAGCGGCACGGGGAGTGGTACATTACGGGCAGCTATCCCAGCATTCAGCTGGGTGCAACGTGCTTTTCAAACGAGAGGGGTGAGGGGGAACGTGTTGTGTGTATGTGGAGGAGAGAGTTCATCCTTCTGAGAGCCTGTCAGTAAGTATCCTTTGACAGAGAAGACTAGCAGGCTTTTTATTTCATACAGGCTCTCTCCATAAACATTTCCATTGCTTATCTGCCGAGTTAAGAGAGAAATTCTGAAAACGTACATCTGCATTCCTCCAGCCAAGTTCAAAACAAAGGGAAAAGATGTCAATTGCCTTAAATGGCTCCAAGAGTCTCGAGAGATCACTTGTAGCGCTTGGAGTGTTAATGCCCATTCACACTTGCGATAATACGGATCACTGAATACGCATTAGCTGTTAATCCTCTGGGAAGGGAGGATTACCAGGACCAGTATAACTGTGGGTTTATAGCGCTCTACATGCCTCGCCAGTCTGGATGGGTAGGGAGTTATAGCGCTCCTGGAGAGTTTATAGCGCTATAAAGTGCCAGTGTAACCAAGGCCTGAGAGTAGGGTAATGAGTCTGCAGGGAACTAAGCCCAGGGAGGATGGAAGCATTTTTGTTCCTTTGGCTTTGGACATTGTTCAGCTGGGAGGGGTAGGACTTTTAAGGTAGGTCAACACTGCAGGCAGAGGTGTGATTTGCAGCTTGAGTAGATAAACCTGTGCTAGCTCGTTAAAATAGCAGTGAGAAGGATAGGCCCTGCATCAGAACTCATAAAACTAATGCTCCTTTAGCTGCACCTGTGCCATTATCAACTGCTATTTCTGTTGCTCTGTGTACATATGTGACAAATTAAAGATAGCAGTCTTGTTGCCCTGAGGTGATTAAAATATACCATTGAGACACTCCAGAAGAGGACAAACAAGAAAAGGGAGCAGGAGAGATGAAGCCTAGAGGTGTGAAATAATGTAGTTGCTGATGTATCTTGAGGGTTAACTGTAGCTGTGTGTTTTCTCTCTGTTCTTCCCACAATCATGAGCATAGGCACAGCTTCCAAGAGTAAAGGATTAGGGTTTAGAGGCTGTGTTGGAAAAGTGGGTTTGTTAGGAGACGAGCTTGTCTATCCTTAGGCAGAGAAGAAAGGAGGTAGGATTTCATGTGTTGATGACCAGAAATAACTATTGGGGACCAAAATGGCAATGCCAACCACAGTAGTCCCCAAATGAAGGGTGCCTCCTGCCCCACCTTGCACCTTCTAGTCACACAGCTAGTGAAATTTTTCCTCCTTCAGTATCAGCGAGAATATCGGGGCCACCTATGAGCTATGGAGTTTAGAGTAGACTGTAGGGTCCCCATAGCTGCTTGCTCTGTTTCTGTTTGTGTGATATCTAAAATACAGCAGCATAGTGTGCACTGTAGTTCCAGCTAAAGGCTAATGGTGCCACCTACTGAATCACTAATATCAGCTGCCCTGGCTAATCAGCAAAAAGAAATTCATAGTGCTTCAGATTTTAGGTTTTAATTGATAAATCATCCTGGGTATGAATAAAATAAAAAATGAAATGAGCAGTTATCCCATAAACACTGGAAATGCTGGCCTGCACCTCAGCTTGTCTCCATAGAGTAGTAATGTGGACTAAGGGGGTACGACTTTTAAACCACACTGGTGTTGCGTATTAATTGATCCATCTAGACCCTGCTGGTGTACACTAAAGCTTCGCTAGTAAGCTTTAACACGTTTATTTGAAACAATAGTATGTTAAAGCACATTAGGGAATGTTACAAAGAAATTACTTATTACAGTTTATGCTACTGTAATGGTTAGTACTTTCAATATACATTACTCATTATAGAATACACAAAGAGTTCTGAAACCCCTGGATTTTTGGACATCTGTATAAAACTCAAATTGCTAAAAATAATCTGCACCCTCCCCCCTCCCAAATAAAATTAATAAATTGGAAAAACAGAAGTCCTAGGAATTCAGCACCTGGATCTTTGAAGTATAAGATGTTTGAGGTATGCTATTCTTACTCAAAGGGGTTTTATGTTCATGTTTAAATCCAATTGGAAATCTAGTCTAAAATGTTTCCATGTCAAGGCCTGCTTCTTAGGTATAGTTGTTTTATAAATACAATTGGGAATTACCACTGGGAACAAAAGCAGTTAAAAATCTGCATTAAAATTATAGCACAGTGACAATCTAAGGTTAAGTTAATAATGGGGGGCTAAAATAATGAAAAAGGAATTTTTCCAGCATAAAGATTGGAATTTGGCCCTGATTCTGGTAGATGATCCAGTAGAACCTCAGAGTTATAGACACCAGAGTTATGAACTGACCAGTCAGCCACACGTTTGGAACCGGAAGTACACAATCAGGCAGCAGCAGAGACAAAAAAAATGTACAAAGCAAACACTGTACAGTACAGCACTATGTTAAATGTAAACTACTAAAAAAAAAAGAGGAGGAAAGCACCATTTTTCTTCTTCATAGTGAAGTTTCAAAGCTGTATTAAGTCAATGTTTAGTTGTAAACTTTTGAAAGAACCATCATAAGGTTTTATTCAGAGGTATGAACATTTCAGAGTTATGAACAACCTCCGTTCCCAAGGTATTTGTAACTCTGCAGTTCTACTGTATTTTCCTGTAGTAGATATCTTTGGCCAGGGATGGTATCTGCCCTGGTGCTAGGTGGGTACAGAATGCAAACAGATCAGAATATGGAGACTTAGACACAGAGGTTAATCCCTGACTTCCTGAAAGTCACTGGTGAAGCCAGGAGTTCCTGTCTTCTAGTCTGCTGCCTCCCTCATTTAGGGGAGAGAGTGAGAGAAATAAATAACCTCAATACTACCTACTTGTCCAGGATGAGTCAAAATCCTGTTCGCAGGGATAGCTCTAGCTTTACAGTTACCTATGGAAAAATGTTTGGTATCTCCCCTTGCCCACTAGCCAGTTAAGAAAAGCCTGTTCTCCAGGTTCTGAACCTTAAGGTGTAAATAAACAGCAGCCAGCTTTGAAGGACCTGGTTTGTAGAGTCCCCTTAATATAGTACTGTTGGGTGGCTGCCTAATCCTAAAGCTGCCCTTGTCTAGCTCATTTCCATTGCTGCAAATAAATGACAGATCAGGAATAGACAAAGTGTAGTAGGAGACAATAATGTTACTTACTTTGTCTCATCAATTTAGGTTGTTAATTCTTTGGGATAGGATTGTCCTACTCTATGTAGAAAGCCTAGCGCAATAGCACCACAATAGGGGGCCATTTAGGGATATGGGGTAAAAATCTGTGGGATGATTTAGTTGGGGTTGGTCCTGTTCTGAGCAGGGGGTTGGACTAGATGACCTCCTGAGGTCCCTTCCAACCCTGATATGCTATGAATCTATGACCTGGGAGGGCAGAGCCAGGGGATCTCTATACATTACTTTAATACAACTGCTTAATAATACTCTGTGAAGTTTTGACACGCTCCAATTTTAAAACTTGGATGTACTTGAAATAGTTATAAACTTACTCAGCATTTTACAATACTCGCATAAGATTTACAATGACACCCTGTAGTGAGGCAGAGTGCCCTCCCCCTGGCCTGGAGAGCGAGAGAGTGCTACTCTCCCCCGTAAGGGTGGAGCCAAACCCGCTCCACACCCCCTTGTCGGAAGTATCAGGACGGGGCAGGAAGTATAAAAGGAGTGCTCTGCAGCTTAACGACCCGAGCCTGAGGACTACCACCCAATACAATGAGGCAGAGTCGCCTCCCTCCCCTCTGGAGAGCGAGGAAACACTACAGTTGGTGGAGAACATGGGTATCGTCCCCTCCTGTGAGATAAGGGGACGAGCCAACGACAGCGTTAGACAGGCCCCCTTCACCCTTCCCCAGTTTAGGAAGGGTGGAGGTTGAGAAATTGATTAAATGGTTCACCAAGCGCCAACTGCAGCAGCAGTAAGAACTGCTGCAACAGCTCAGGAACCAGCACAGCAACAGATTTGAGAACTGGGGGCTGTAGAGGGGTTGGGCCAGGGCGAGGGGGGGAACCACACCACCTCGCTACGTCCGTCTGGTTACATATGGGGAACTAGTCAGGATACGGGGTCTCATCCCGCGGCAGTGGTAGAGGTAAAACAACAGTTACTCATGGCTGGTTGGCGGGCAGCAGTGAGTCCCGTGCTTTGAGCCTTGGATAGGGGCGGAGCAAAAACCATTAAGCAACAGGTGCAGGCCCAGGGTTAGGGCAGGCGGCAAAAGTCTGTAGCTCAGGCCTGTGGGCCAGGGCTGAGCAAACAACTAAGTTCATAAGATTTACAATGACACCTTGTAGTGAGGCAGAGTGCCCTCCCTCTGGCCTGGGTCAGGGCAGGGCAATACAGAGTCTGTGGTTCAGGCCCTCAGGCAGGGGCTGAGCAAACAAAAAAGTTCAGAAGAGCCAGGCCCTGGCTCCGAAGGGCCTGGGAGAGGGGGAGAGTGCACGCCACATGTTGGGTGGCAGGGGGGACGCAGGCCCACCCACTCCACTGTGTCTCAGCCTGGGGCCCTAGCAGCAGCAGACGGTCAGCTGTTGTCAGTGGGGATCCTGGCCACAACACACTGACATCGGCTCTGGGTGTGCTGCAGCCAGACCAGGGCTGGCTGCCCCTGGGCTACTTCTTACCTCCCCTTAGGGGTACCTGCGTCTGGATGGCGTCCTCCGAGGACTCAAGCAGCGTGGGCTTCTCAGGGTACGCAGCGAGTGGTAGGTAGGCTTGGGAGTTCCTCCGGGTAACTTGCCACGGGCAGGTCTGGCCAGTCCTCGGGTTGGTTGCCAATTGCAGGAGTCTCCCAACCGGGAGCTAGGCCACAGGCGTCTGACTTCTCTGGTGGCTGGGCCTCCAGGGAGCTCTGGGGTTGGGCTTTTGTACTTCCTGTCTTTCGCCTTCAGGGGCAGGTGCAGGCTCCACTGGCTCCACCTACTCTGGCATTCAGAGGGGCTCATTCCTCCCCGGGGCAGTGGGAAACCACATCACCTCGCTACGGGGCCCAAAACCGTGAGCAGTAACAACAGTGCTTGCAACAGTTTGCAACACTCTGATGACCCCAAGGGGTGGTGACTCCAGGAGAACTACGCTTCCTGGGCCCAACTGAGGGCAACAGCCCAGCACTTGTTACAGCTCAAACAGCGTATGAGGGCCAAAGTCGCCAAACAAGTTGTGTTCGAGCAGTTCATATATATCCTTCCAGCGTGAGGAAGAACCTGGGTCCTTCACCACTGGCCAGCAATCCTGAGCGCAGCTGTGGCCTTTTAGAGGATTTTTTTGGTGGCAGGGGCTACTGTGGGGCCTGGGCCTCGACCTGTGACCCTGATAAGAGTCCAACCCCGAGAATAGAAGACCCCCAAGGGCTAGAGCTACTGACGGTGCATGTTTGCTGGCTGCCTTGGCCCAGAGGCTTAGGCCACATCTGCTATCAGCTCGGCCCCACCTTGAGGGCTAGGGCCCCAGAGTGTTAATAGCTGTCAGCCCCAGCTGAGGGTCTGGGAGTAAAAGGCTATGCAGGGTGCTGCCCCAGCCTCACGTTTGGTGGGAGAGGCTACTGTAGGACCTGGGGCTTGGCCCATGACCCTGATAACTGTCCAACTCGTGGAAGAGAAGACCTGGAGCCAAAGGAGCATACCCTGACCCGGTCCAAAACACCCTGATGGCTGCCCCCTGTAGCATGGGGACTACTTGAGGATGTAGCCATTGTGGGGAAGCCCCAGATTGCAGGCACGCCAGTACTCCTGCCCAACTCTATAGATGGTCCCCAGGGCTCTGAAATTGACCCTTGTTTTACCTGTGGCTGATTTGGGCACCTTTGGCGTGAGCATCCCACAGTGAACTGTAGTTTTGGCCAGCTCTGTTCCAGGGAGGCTCAGGCCCGTAAGCAGCCCTCGGGTTAGCTGACAATCCCCCTTGACGTGAACGGAGTCCCAGTCTCCGCTCTCCTTGATTTGGAGTGTGGGACTGATCTATGGGAGAGCTTATGGCTCTCTTTCAAGAAAGCCAGCTACCAAAGCTGGAATGAGTGAATACAGAGACTTTGGTCTTATTTAGCTAAGCTAGTGCATTCTAGCAGGTGTTTGTAGTAATATTCTCTGTGGAGAATCAGAATGAAAATGTGAAACCCATATGGAGAGGGAGGAGACAATATAAGGAAATCTGGCATGGCATATACTCTAGGTAACTGACAGGTTGTCAGTCTGACTTATGTGTATCCTTTGCAGAAGAAGGGGGTTTGGCACTTTCAAATTAATGCACAGGAATCAAAGACAAATATCACTTATGAAGCAGTTGAAGTACAGTAAGATGAAGAATGTAGATGAAAGGTATCAGGAAATGGTGACTTTGGCCTATGGGTAGGTAGTCCCTGAACTGACATGGTTAGAAGGAACGATTAAACCATTTTGCTCAGCCCGATTACCTAGCCTTGAGAGTCTGAGCCGCAACGTCCATGCTGCTATTTTTAGTGCGCTAGCTTAAGCCCCACTAACAGGAGTCTGTCTGTCTGTGCTGAGATGCTGGCTCCCAGCTGCAGTGTAGCTATACTCTAAAGGGGCCATCTAACAGAGAGGGGAAACTACAGCGCTTTTGCTTACAGGGTTCTCAAAGCTCTTCAAGACATTACTTAATTAAGTTTCTCCATGCTCCTTGGAGGTAGGTAAGCATCCATTTTAAAGGTGAGTGATTGCTTAACAGATGAGTAAACTGTCCCTTTGCACTTTCATCCTATGCTAAGCTCATTTTGGCCACAGTTCAGACTCAGAGCCTGTCTTTGTTGCATACATTAGCACTACGAAAATTTATGGCACTATAATTCATAGTAGTTCTTTGTGAGTAGCTACAGAATGCCTCATTCAGAAGCACTGAAGAAATAGACAACATTAATACTTACCAGCATACACAGCAACAACAATGCCCATTTTAGTGAGAAACTTTACAGGAGGGATTCTTCATGAATTCCACTCCATCTACAGGCCAGAGCTACTTCATATCAGCACTACTGTCCAGTGTTCATTGGTACTGTCTAGATTTCTAAGGAACTGTTTCAGCTGGGAAGCCATTGTTTTGTCCCACAGAACCCAGTGGCAAGCTTGTATGCCAGGTCCTGAGTAAATCAATTGTCTGGACTGAATTTCTGATATCTAAATCTAAAACCATGAAGCTCAACTTTTGAAGCTTAAGTATTAGATCCATAAAGTTCTTTGCTCCAACCACTGGACTGAGACAAAGACTCATGCTTTGAAAGTGTGAGTTACACCTGAATTATGATTTATTTTAGCCAAGTGTTCAGCTGTATGCAAGAAACAAAGAAAAGAGTCTTTGTCTACAAAAGCTAACAGTGAAACATCAAAATGTGTGTGATCTGAAGCAGCACAGTACCAGATTTCTCATTTTTCTCCTCTACATAAGTGTGTGGCCAAAATAATTAATGGACACAATGGCTGTTTGCAGGTGACTTCCTGGTTTTCGTGCACACAACCGATTCTTACTGAAATCTGAGATGTAACAATCAGCAACCATCTCACAGCTTCTCCACCTGATGCAGAGAGGAATTCTGGACTCACAGTAGGAATTCTGGACTCACCTTTTCCCCAGAAGCTCCTTTGAGTCTCTCTACAGTTCTCAAGGAGACATGGAACACTGTTGAAACAATACTTTGATGGGAGAGGATGGATGCAGAGAGGAAGAGGAGCAAATGGTGATGAGTGGCAAAGGTACATGTACAGCATGGCCTCAGTTATTCATAACTTTGTCACTTCTCCGCTGGACTACAGCAATGTGATATGCCATCCTGGACATCAAGCCTTCTGTGCTTAGGAAACTCCAACTAATACAAACTTCATACCTCAGTAACACAGGCTACTGTGAGCACATCAAACCTGTCCTTCGCTCTCTACACTGACCTATGGAATTTCAAATGAAGTCCAAGTCTCGGTTCTTATCTTCAAGGTGATTCACGGCTTGAGCCCAGGATATGTAGACAACTATATTCCTCCACACAAGGGACCCCTTTACAATAAGGGTAAAGCTTGTCCATGCAGGAGACAGAAATACCTTTGGGGCTGGTCTGAGACTGTGAAATGAACTTCCCCAGGAAGTAAGGACCACTGCAAACCTCACTGCTGTTTGCTCCAAGATCAAGGCACATTTCTTTGACTTTGCCTTCTCTAATATAAATATATAACAACATGCATAGTTTTTTTAAAAAATCCCCCCCTTCCTCCAGCTAAAATACCCACAACCCTCTCCCAAAACAAGACACTCCAGTACATGCGCTTCTCTCTCACGGGACAGGATGAGAGAACAAACAACATGTGGCAGTCATGTTACTTAATGCATGACTTAGGCGCTCAGATACTATGGTGATGAGTGTGGTATAAGAACTTTTATAGAATACATAGGATGTGGGTGTCAACAAAGTTAAGCAACTTTCAGTCTGAAGGACTGCATTTTCCTCCTCTACCGCATAGTCTGTTGTCATGCACACATGGATTTGTGTATGTATCTATTTTATTTATTATATAGATTTAGAATGATAAAAAGATTTCTTCCTAAAGCTCTTGGCACCCTAACATATACAGTTAATTACACAGTACTAGCAAATCCTAGAAGCATTAAAATAATCATTCTAAGAGGAACTCAGCTAGCCAGGCGCCTACAGAAATTCATTGATGTTCAGAGCAGTGTTGCTGGGGCTTTATCAAGAGTTGCTGTTGTGGGAAGGCTGTTGGAAAGTGATGGGTCTTCCATTTTCTCTGAATGAATCAAAAAGTTGAGTAATTGATCTGAGCTCAAAACATCAACCATCTGCAGCCTGTGCCATTTAAGAGGGGGCTGGGGCCCCTAATCACTTATGACCATGTTTCTATATCCAACAACTGTGTCAAATTGAACATTCTGTAGCTTGTACACTGCTGCTAAGGCACGATTTGGAAGAATGCTGGAAGAGAGATGGAAACATTAAGTTAAAATATGATTAGAGACTTTAAAACTGTGTGTGATTATCTCCCCAGGATCCATGGAACTTCTGTTTGCTGGACTCCCTCCGGCTGTAGGACAGGGGGATAATGGATAAGAGGAGATGCTCGCCTGAGTGGGAGGTCCAGGGGGAGCTGGACATAAGCAAATAACTTCCCCCTTGTGGGAATATATTCAAAGAATTAACTAGCTCTAAAATATGTTTTTCCTAGCGTGGAGCCCCCATTCCATCACTATCTGCCTTCCCTTCATGGGGATTCCAAGGGCTGCTGCTCATGCAGCATTCTGTGGCGACAAGGCTCCACTGCTGAAGGCCCAGGGATGCTCTTGTGCTTCTGCTGAAGGATTTGTATACTGGATGCCCCTCTTTCTCCTACAGGACAGCAAACCTTCATGGCCTGTTATGATTTGGAGGCAGCTATGTGAAGAGTGTCAGGTGAAACTTCCTCCCCGTAATGTTCCTCCTATGTTTTTTTGCATGTCCAGTTAATATTGGGCCCCAAGAAAATAAGGTAAGTAATTTCATTTTTAAAAAATTCTTAATTTAGGCCATCTCAATGGCTTAGTGGCTTTGTTGAGACCCTAAACCCTGAATTCTCTAGGCCCCAGAAGCTTTGAGTTTATGTGGGTGATCTTATAAGCCACCTTTGAAACTTATCTAATAATAAGCTTTTCTATACAGTGGCCAAAAGTTTGTAACTCTGTCTGTCCCCACCACCTGATGCACATTTTAGCTATGTTAGCTCTCTTATTACTCAATATAATGAGGGCTTTTAGCTCATAAATCTAAAATTGTAAAAGTGAGCCAACAATCTAGTCCTTTTTGAAACAGGACTAATCACAGCACATTAATGAACTGTTAATATACGTCAGCAGGATAGACAGTGTGTAGTAGGGTAGTGTCACACACCACTTTGCCTCCAGCTTTATGTTTCTGTAGACAAACCCAAACAAAAAGTTAGGATTTGTCAAATCAAATGGTTGTGGACACATCTAGCCATAAGAAACCATATTATCCTGAGACTAAGAGCTGGTCTACACTGAAAAATAACATCAGCATAGCTAAGTCTCTCAGGAGTGTGAAAAATCTGCACCTGAGAGACATAGTTAAGCTGACTCAACCTCCAGGATAGTGCTAGGTTGATGGGAGAATTCTTCCGTCAACTTAGCTATCACCTCTTAGGGAGGTGGATTATCTACTACGCCAATACTACTCACTGTAATTGTCTACACTGAAGTGCTACAGCAGCACAATGCCAGCTGTGCTACTGTGGCATTTTAAAAGCAGACATAGCCAAAGACTTTTTCTGTGGAGTGATATCAATTTGTTTAGCACCATGTGCTCTACTGTCAGCGGTGTTTCATCAAACAGCGAAATGGTTAACTGGAAATGTTATTCTGAATTAGCTAATTTGACATGTAGTACCTGGTGCTGGATCTGCACTTTGGGTCAATGCTTGTAGCCAGCTTAGGTATTGGGCAGATGTGTAAGGGGAGGTATAGGGGAGAAATCCTGCTTCCTAGGCTGTGGAGCAGTTTTGGGGCCATTTTGCAGAAGTTACTTTAGCCTCTATGAGATTGATGGTCTGGAAGGTTGAAATGTGGGTCAGGAAGATTGTGACACAGCAGGATCTTTGGCCCCACTTCTGACCTTCCCCCAAGATGCCCATGCCTCATGCTGTGCTCACTGAGGCAGAGTGGGAACACCATGCTCTGCAGAAAGTGCATCTTCCCCTGCATATCCCCTAACACCTCAAACCACAAATCTGTCCCTTGATGCATTATAAACACATTGGTTCCAGTGTAAAAGGGGCCCCTGAGAGCCAATGAGAAGGGGATTCAACTAACCCTTTTTTGTGCAAAAGCTATTAGTATCATCACAGAGAGAGACACTGTCCTGACTTAACAAACTGTTTTGTGACAGTTCTATTGTTATATTTTAGAACAGTGAATAATATCAATGTAGTGCTGGAGGAGGTCTTACGTGGTCATTTTCCCAACTCCCCATGCTGAGGTAGGACAATGTACACATAGACCATTCATGAAAGATGTTTACCTAACCTGTTCCAATGATGGGGATTTCACAACCTCATTTTATAACCTATTCTAGTATTTGACTAACCTTATACTTTGAAAGCTTTCCATAATATCTAACCTAAATCTCCCTTGCTGGAGATTAAGTTAATTATTTATTTCCCTACTCTCAGTGCACAACTGATCACCCACCTCTTTAAGACAGTCCTTATCATATCTGAAGACTGCTATCTTAGTACATATTTTTGTAAAACATTTTCTGGTGCAGATATTTGATGTCACATTGTTAAGAAAATGATTGTTAGGAAAATGTAACTTAGAATGTTGTAGTATGATTTTAAAATAACCTTAGATTTATAATCTCACTCCCTGTATATGTACTATTGACCCCTAGTTTAACATGCATTTTAAACTTGCATTCACCCTGTCACAGATGTGCAGGCATCATAGTGTCTGAGTACCCCTAAGTGTTTTGAACCTCCTGTTTACCAGACATGTAAATGAAATAGATTAAGACCAACAATGGATGTAATAGCCATTAAGTGTTCCCACCTGTGTAAGTGGATTGAAAGTCCCCCTCCCTTATCAACACAGGGGTATAAAATATCCTCACACATGTATTGAGGTGGGCCAGTTGTTTGGGTGATAACCCCTTCTGACTCCTTATTGCTTGCAATAAATCTTGTTTTTCCAGAAGTCTACCGAGTTATGCCTGTCCTTTGAGGTGTATTGGACTGAACTCCAAAGGAAATAAGCAGTTTTTGCAACAACATGAGGATAACAACTATCTGACATCAACATACTTATCAATGAAGATGGGATAGTTTCATTTTCTATTGATCACCTATCACTCAAGTGGTTTACCACCCTGCCATACTTTCTTTTATGGATTTGGTTCCACTGTAGTAAAATGAGTGTTTTTCTGAAACAAAACTTTAAGATAAAAAATATCTAGAGGTTTGTATATTCAGAAATAATTAAAACTAGAGTTTGTTTTCTAATATTTCGTGTACTTACTTTTCTAATATTACAAATATCTTCAGAAATGATGGAACAAAAATCATTTTCTGGTTGGTCAATATCCCCTCTATCAGTTTATTTACAACCTTCTCTGGCTCTAAAACTTTCATTAATCTGAAATGAAAGGCACATGTTAAAAGTAGCACTGAATATCATGGAATCATTAGGGCCAATAAATTAAAACTAGGATGCTTTAAATATTGTTGAACCAAGATAGCACAAATATAAATAGTAGGTAGGTTAACTGACATTATGGAGATGAGACCCTATTGTATTGATTATCTTCATTTTTACATAATTGAACAGAGCACCAGACCCAGCAATGAGTAAAGTGTAATATTCAGAAAAGACACTTCTAAGGGACTTGAGATTCCCACTGTTCAATGCTCTTCCAATCTTACCTTACTCTTGGATTTCTGACAAAGCCAGTATCTACAAAAACAGGACAAAGGCATGATGTTTTTATTCCACCCTTTCTCAAAGCAGAAAGTTCTTGTGTTAGGGCTTTATGAAATCCAACTGCAGCAAACTTGCTTGAACTGAAAGAGAATTACAAATGATCCAGCTGGAAAACAGTTCCCAATCCCAGTTACTTTTGATACAAGCAAAAAATTATGTGTCATGTAGCTCTACTGTATATACAATCCATCAGTAAGCTTTCAGGTAGGATCAGCTGGCTCAGTAATGTCTTACCAAGTTTTCCTTCTAAAGATTTTATTCTCAAGAGGCAGTGTGGCCTACGGGTTAGAGCACTAGACTGGCATCTAGTGCTGTGCAGAGCTGCCACTGGCTTGCTAGGTGACCCTGGGCAAGTCATTTCACTTCTCTGTGCCTCAGTTTCCCATTGGCTGGAGAAGACTTGTTTCTCAACTCCCTCTGACATGGCTGCTTTAAACATATTTTAGTTTTAATTTCAGCACATCTTTGTGGGTTGACTGCACATACATTATGCAAGAATATTAATGATCAGTGAATTATTCATTTTCCAGTGACCTATTACATGAGACCTTTTATATACAGATTATAACAATAAGGAGTTGGAGTACACTGACCTAGTCAAAAGCCAGCTGAAACTCAAGGCTAGATACCAGGGAGCCTCTTACCTTTTGGTACAGGGATGCACCTAGGCTAATATGTACACATTTTGTACATGTGCACTTACTTCTACAAGAATCTCTTAGATCTGGAATAGTATATTTGGTATCGGTTGTAAGGACAGCCATTGTTAGTCAATGGGAAGCAAAAAATTAAAAATGGTGAAGGAGATTGAAATTTAAAATCACATACCTGTAAGTCACGATGAAAGAAGTTGCCAAGTGACCACTTGCTGAAGCAATAGTGACAATATGGCCATGATTGTTCTTCATCATTGCTGGCAGAAATGTTTTTGTAGTCTTGAAAATAGAAGAAGGAAAAAGTGTGTGTGACAGACAGCAACAGAGCAATCAAGAGAGAAATGTATTTTCTATGTAAGTCACTGATTAGTGCATTTTAAAACTAAAATATTTATTGTCTTTAAATAGTTTAAAAATATATTTTATTAAACTTAACACACTGATACTTTAGTGACATTTACCCAGTAATGAGCGAGAATGTTGACCTCAAACATTTTTTGTATCTGATGGTCCTGAGTCGAAAGCAGATCGGCAGTTGTAATCACTCCTGCATTATTCACCAAGATGTTAACATCTCCAATGTCCTTTTTCACCTTTTAAAAATTGAAGAATTTAAATACGTAGTTACATGCAGAGCTAGGAATTGTAGAGTTGGCAGTGTTATATCACTTAGTTTAGTTGGTTTTAACTTTTGAACCTCAGCCTATTGTAGAACTTTGTTTTTTGAAGAGAACAAAAATCATCAAAAGAATCAGGATCCATCAGAGGAAATTATGCAAAATCTAAGTCCATCCCTAGGGAGCTCATTGTAGATTTGGGGCTTCGTATAACTCAATCTCCAGTATTGATTACAGAGCTCTAAAAAACTAGATTCCAAAGATTCTGAAAGTTACCCAAATTAGTTTAACTTACCTGTAGAATTATAGTACTTTTAATACAAAATTCTATGTTTAAATGCCCACAGTGTTCTTAGTACTGGACTAGATATTAAAAAAATGATGGTCCCTACTCTGAAGAGCTTACAGTGCAAGGGGAAGATTCAGAAAGGCATGATGTCAAAGAGGAAACATAAAGAAGAGCATTAGAATGGATATTTTTCCTTTTAATTATTGGTTAACTCCTCCTGCAGAAGTTGGTGGGAAAAGTGAGATTTTATTAATTATCTGAATGAGATGAATGTGGTACTGTGATAATCAGGGGCCACACATCCCAAGGGGAGAATGGAAGGTTTAAACCTCCCAAATGATCAGTAGAATCCTACTGTATTATTGTACTATAAAAGCACATTGAGTAAGGTCTTTTATGAAAGCAGGTGATGCTCTGAACTTAGTGGTCATTATGACATGCATATCCAGACCAGGAGATACACTGGGAAACTGTTCAGAGACAATAGGGAACTTGTGTTAGGAAAAGGATTTTATCTACTATGGAAGTGTAAAGCCTGAGGCTGTCTCTGTATGTTTAGTTTCTGTGTAGCTTGTATACATTTGCTCTCCCTTACTATTTCATCGCTGAATCTGTGTTTTTTCTGCTAAATGAACATTTTGTTTATTTTCACCCCAAGCAGGTCCCTGGTGTGTAAACTGTGGAGTGTGCCAAAGTAAGCTGGTGTCTGGTTTCGTGCCTCTGGAGGCTGATGAACCAGAGGCGAAAAGTTTGAGTGTTTATAACGAGCCTATTAAACTCTTAACTGCAAACCTGGGCTAATCTGCTATCTAGCAGGAGAAGACCCTTTTCAGAAAAAAACTTCAGCTCTCTGCCCTCAGGCAGCTGAAAAGGACAAAGCGCGGAGCTATTTACAGGTCCAAAACCTGAAGAACAAGTTTTACCAGAGTGACCCCCTGTGGTGTTTACCTCAGCACCATTGTCTGCTTTGTTTTTGCTGAGAGATCATTAGCATTTTCACCTTAGAGACAAACTGCTTGTTCTCAGTAACTGTGGAAATTTAAACGGCTTTTTGCAAAATTTTGTTTTTTAGATCCACAAAATTTTATCCCACCTCTGCCACCATGTTAGGCTTGAACTCTAGGGTACAGATGTGGGGACCCGCATAAAAAAAGAAATAACCCCCCCCAGCTTATTTTACCAGCTTGGGTTAAAATGTTTTTTTTTTAAACACAACTGTTTTTGTGTTTGGACTTGGTATGCCACCACTATTAAGTGAGAATGTCTTAAAAAACTTAAAAAACTATTAAGTGAGAATGTCTTAAAAAACTTAAAAAACTGAGAACCCTCCAAGTGATAAAAAGAAGGTAAACTTACTATCTTACTTGATATAAAGCTATAGTTACAGTGAAAGAAATAGGTGTGGTTTATCCCATAGCCGAGTTGAACAGAGAAGAGAGTTAGAGAAACTGAAACTCAAAATCCTTTGTCTCCTGAGGAATTTTTTATTGGTCAGTTGTCCACCTCTTAGGTTACCTGTAGCTTAACCCCTTACAGGTAAACAGTAATTTTAGGCTACTTTATACTTATGACAGTCTGGTAGTGAAGAACTTGGGGAGGAAGGATCTGGGGGTACTTGGGACTGAAAGGGCTGTTGGTGTCACCTTGTAGGAGTAATTAGACTGGCAGAAGCCAGTGTGAGACCTTATGCTGATGCACTGGGCTATTATTGTCAGGGATTGGAACCATAACTGCATAGCACAAATGCCCACAAAGTTACAAGAAAGGTGGCGATGGAACTTACTGGTGTGGGGGAATCACCAAAACATCACAGGTACCCCCAGCTCCTGTTCCCCAATCTTCACGGAAGCTGTAGCCTGCTCTTGGGACATACGCATAGCGGTCTTACCTTCTCTGCGGCACTGTAGATTTCCTCCCTTTTACTGCAATCCACCACAAAAGCATGAGCCATGGCCCCCAGCCTTCTGCATTCTGCAGCTGTTTCCTCAATGCCATCCTATAAATGAAAAGGGAAAACCACAGATTCTCAGAGGTACCCAGACTGGATCATATTATTAGGGCATCAGTCGGTCCTCTAATTTTTTACACTCCTAGGCATTGTAGCTATGTAGACCTAGGTTTTAAGTACAGATCAGGCCTAAATTATCTAAGGGATTCAGGGGCAGGTGTAGAACCTAAAAATACTTTAATTCCTCCTTTCCTCCAAATTGAGTAGATTTCAAGATCATGGTATCCCATTAAAAGAAAACAGAACAGACAAGTATGTTGACTACAATTCCATGTAAGAGAATATTTATGTGAACCGCAGCATAAAATCTTTTGAAGGGGCACAAAAATCTTCATTCCACTTACACACAGCATACCAGTCAGTGCTCTGACTACCATTAGAGGCAAATGTGGATGTGGAGCACTTGTGTGAATGTGGAAGTAAGCCAGGGTCTGAATGAATTCTCATTCTAGTGATGAACTGAGGGTCAAGATTTCAGGAGCATTGTGTCTCACCTACTCTGCCTAGGTGTTCAGCAGACAGAACTGCTTTGCCAAAGTGATCAATTTTCGCCTTTTTGGGTTAAAATTCCATTTTGTATTCAAATGGCAGAACCTCAGACCATGGTATCCCAGAGGTGCCACAAGTGGTGGAGATAGCAGCAAGCAGCATGTTACTCATCTTGGACAATGAATGCAAGTGGAGAGGGGGAAAGGATTATAATGTGTTAAAGGAACACTCATTTGAGAGATTTTCACACCACAAGGTGGGAAACTGAGGCAAAGGATGCTGCCCAATGTATTGGGTGGCAGGTGTTTGCTTATGGTTAAGATTAAGATTTTGTCACGGTTATTTTTAGTAAAAGTCATGGACAAAGTCACAGGCAATAAACCAAAATTCACAGAAGCCTGTGACCTGTCTGTGACTTTTACTAAAAATAATGGGGGTGCTGACAGGGGATAACTGAAGGCTGAGCCTTGCAGGGGGCGGGCGGGAGAGATCCCAAGCCCGATTGTGGGACGGGGAGAGGGTCCAGCACCAGCTGCTGTTGTGGCTGACAGCTCTGGGCCCCTGCTGCAGCCCCAGTGGCTCAGAGCTCCTGGGTCCGCACCACCTGCAGCGGCTGAGTGATCTGGGGTCCCCAATGCCCATGGCAGCTCAGAGCTCTGAGGTTCCTGCTGCCCGCAGTGCCTGAGAGCTGTGGGGCTGGCAGCTGGAACCCCCACCACCCGCAGCTGCTGGGTGCTCCGAGACCCCTGCCACCCATGGCAATTGAGAACTCTGGGGCTGGTGGCTCGAAGCTCTGGGTGCCACCGTCACCCATGGGGGCTGAGAGATCCAGGTGCACCTATTTCCCGTGGAGGCTGAGAGCTTTGGGTGCCCCCACCACCTATGGCAGCTTGGAGCTCCAGGGTCCCCACCGACTGAGAGCTCCCACTGCTACGCCAGAGCTGGGTGGGGGCTCAAGCCGCTTCTGTTTAGTATTGTTAAGAGTGTCCCCTAGATACTGAGCCCATCCTTTATTGCTGCCACACTTTCAGGCAGAAGAGTTACATGTATAGGATATATGTATGTTTTAATCTAACCTCCAATTTCTGATAAAATACAATAATTTCAGGGTGGGGTGGTATTGGAGATAAAGTTTATCATGTTACCTTATTGATGTCCCATAAAACCAGTCTGCTTTGTCGATTGGCAAATTCATAGGCTGTAAGTCTCCCAATTCCATGACCAGCACCGGTAATGAGAACAAGCTCTCCACTGACAGACTTCCTCTTCCCAGAAATGAAAAGCTTCACAAAAGCCTCTATGTACGAGTAAATTATTATAGGTAAAAGCAACAAAAGCTCTATAAAGAGATTCATTTTTCTACAGACTTTCAGTCCTTTGATTGACCCTTGGTCACTATTTAAAACACTGTAGGTTATTTATTTTTCAGAGACCGGGAAGAGCTCCTCCACTAGAGACAGTGGCTGGAAAAGTTGCAGTTGATGTACACGTGACATTGAGAAAAATTGTCTGCTGTTACTGTAAAATTAACTACCTCACTGCCAAATCAATGACATTCAACCTGTTCAACAAGAGATAGATAATTATGTCAGGGCTGAAACCTGCCTGGAATCTGTCCAACAAATAAGATTGTCTTTGTCTTTATTTTCATGTGTCTGCTGATATATGACCTTGTGGGATTCAGATTAATAGATTATAAAGCCTGAAAGGACCACAGTGATCAAGTCTGCCCTCTTGTATAACACAGGGCATAGAAGTACAGGAAACCCCGCTATAACACACCCCATGATAATGTGAATTGGGAAATAGCACGATCATTAGTTGGCTCCCCTTTTTGAGTCTGGGGACACTGGCTCCCGGGGACCAAAAAACTGGATTGTGGAAAATGTGGGGTCATATTATAGCAGGGTTACCATTTAAAGCTGGTCAGAGCCTTAGGGTCACAGGCTTAGCGCTGGGGACAGAGGCGAGAACCCTGAGGATACGCTGGGGTTGCAGGGTTGGCCCAGGATGAGCAGGAGCTGAGAGCTGGGGACTCTCTAATGATCCCGGGCCAACCCTGCAGCCCCGGTGCACCGCAGCAGTGACTCTCTTTCACAGGTTCTTGTCAACTATCAGACACAGATCTACTTGATTTTTTCACTACAAAACTTTTTTTTCTCCTGCTGATAACAGCTCATCCAAATTAAACAGCCTCTTAGAATTGGTACAGTAATTTCCAACTTTTTCTGCTTTCTGTGTATATAAATGCATCTTACTTCTGTGTGTTCCATTCTTTGCATCCGATGAAGTGGGCTATAGCCCGTGAAAGCTTATGCTGAAATAAACTGGTTAGTCTCTAAGGTGCCACAAGTCTTCTTTGTTTTCTTTATGGATACAGACTAACATGACTGCTAATCTTAAACCTTAAAAATTACGTAATTATAAAAAATACATCTAAGGTTCCTTTTTCTTTGTCTTTTGAGTTTTTAGGCTGCAACTCGCTTATGTTTTCAAGCTTTTCTCTGCAACTATGAGAGCTAGAAACTTACTCTTTCATAAATTATTTACTTTTTGTTTTATCACAACACCTACAAAGACTGGTCATGGACCAGGACTCTGTTTCACTAGGCGATATCCAAATTCAGTCTGGGATTATCAGGCAATCCCTTGATTTCAGAAAATGTGCCTTTTAAGAGAAAATGCCAACTATATAAATACAATAAACCAAATGCTGTGGAATTGTGATATAATCAGGAGAGTTGGCAGCACTTCTGAAAAAGGTTGAGAACCCCCGGACCACTCTCCCATGGGATATGTAGGCTTCCAAAGGAGACTGTGGATCGCTGTCGGGGAAGGTTTTTAAGAACAGGCTAGACACGTGTCAGGGATGGTCTAGGATGGTTTAATTGGTTCTGCTTCAGCACAGGTGGAGGGACTGGATGGCCACTTCCAGCCCTACATTTCTATGCTCCATGCTGCAATTTGGGTTGCAACTGTGTCAGGTGCTCATGCTCCCTTTAAACCAGCCTACTTGGGTACCGGGGCCACCGAAGGCATGGCAGGCTAAGCCTGGGTTCACTGTCCAGCCTAAGGCCACGGGACAGGAATAGGGATGCTGAATCTGCCACGCCTTAGTGGCCCTCAGGCTCCACTAGCCCTGGTACCTATGGAAACACAGCCGCCTGGGTGCCTGCTGAGTAGGATTGCCAGGCATCCAGTTTTCAACCTAGCTGTTAAAAGTCCGGTCTGCAGTGCAGTGGGGGCCTGGGGCTCAGGCAGGCTCCCTGCCTGCTCTAGGGCCACATGGCTCTTGGAGGCAGCTCCTTGTGGCCCCTAAGTGCATGGGCAGCCAGGGAGGCTTCACGTGCTGCCCTCTCCCCTGTTTCTGCCCCCGCAGCTCCCATTGACCCGAAACCGTGAAGGCAGTGTGCAGAGCCTCCCTGGCCACCCATGTGCCATGGGGCTGCAGTGCAGGGACCTGGCGGCTGCTTTCTTGGAGCCATGGTAAGCACCACCAGGACCCTGCATCCCAACCCCCTGTGCCAGCCCTAAGCCTCTTCCTGTACCTCAAACCCCTTATCCTCAGCCCACTCCAGAGCCCTCCCATACTCCCAAATGTCTTGGCTGCACCCCAGAACCTCCTCCTGCACCTCAAACCTCTCATCCCTGGCCTCACCCAAAATCCCCCTCACCACCTGAAGCCCCTCATCCCTGCCCCCAAACCCTCCCCATCACTTCAAACTCCTGCTCCCCAGCCCCACCCAGACTCCCCAGTACCTCAAACCCCTCATCACTGCCCCCCCAGAACCCCTGCCCAGCACTTCAAGCCCCCCAGCCTTTGGGCAGTCTGCACCCTAGCTGAAGCCCTCACCCCCCTCCAAGGGCAGGGTGGGAGGCGGATGGAGAAGGTGCAGGTCATGTGTGTTTTGTGCGATTAAAAATTTGGCAAGCCCACTGCTGAGCCGCCCCACGCCGTGTCCCCACAGCGGTGAGGGGGCCGTGTGCACACCTGCCCCGTGGCACAGCTGGGTGCACGCTGGCCTGGGGCACAGCACTGCTACCCCTCCCCCAGTGACTGTACAGGGTGGATCAGACACAGCTGGGACTATTTTTCTTTTACTCTCGGAGGCACACCCCTAGCCCGGAATCAAGTCTGGGAGCTCGGCACCAGGGATGAGAAAGGGGGAAGATGGGTGAATGCGTGCGCATCTCTCTACCGATGCGGAGAGCGCAGCCAATAGGAAGGGGCGTTCGCTACTCTGGAGGTGGAAGTGGGTGGAGTCAAGCGCCGTCAGGTAGGGGGCAGGCAGCACGTGACAGAGGTTCGCGCGATAGGTGCAGACGTGAGCGCCGGGGGGAGGGGGAGTGGCAATCGCTTGCTGTCCCCATCTTCGCGGTGCTTTTCCCCGCCCGCTTCCGGATGTGGGGCTGTACTCCAATTAGAGCGAAGCTGGTGAACGACGCCTTTCTCGTTTCCATGGTGGCTGGCGGGGCCCAATCGGCTGCCAGGATAAGATGTGATTGACGCGGGCATTGCCCTATCGCTGGTAGAGTTTCAGAGGGAGGGGATGGTCCAGGCTGGTCGCCGCCTCCCACCTCTGAATTTGGGGGTGGGCTGTAAGGAGGCAGCCAGCCCAGGCGGGTGGTAAGAGGCTCCTCTCCAGCCAGGGTGAGCCGGGAGCGGCCGGGGAAGCGGGGTGGTTCCCGCCTTCGCATTTGGGCTCCCTGCTTACCCGCTGGGGGAGGCGGCTGGGCCCTGGCAGCCTCCCGCCTCGCGGGGGCGCCTGGCCTGGCCCCTGGTGCGGGCGGCGCGGGGGGGCTGGCATCGTCCCCACACGTTCCCGGGGGCGCGTTGAGCAGGCTGGGCCTGTGACCGCGGCGGGATCCCCGTCACCGGCGGTCAGGGCTGGGTGTGTCCCGGGCACTCTGCCCTCGGTAGAGGGCCCGCGGGGAAGGCCTGTGGCAGGCGGGGCAGAGTGGATGAATGGCCCAGCCTAGCTGCAGACCCCAGCGCGCTGCTTTGGTGTCTGTGGCGGCTGACTTAGACCTGGCCCCTTGCATGTGTCAACCACCTATGGGGGTCTTGTAAGGTTCCCTCCTTTCCCCCAAGGGCGTGTAAGGAATTAGCTAGCGCCACTGCTCTTTGGTGGATGGCTTCTGACTTGTTGGCCAGGGAGCCCATCTCCAGGGATGGGGTCCTGCTTTTTTAGAGCAAGAGTGGATGAGTTGTGTCCCCGCTGTGTCTGGTTTCCAAGCGGCCGCAGAGTGTTACCACATAGTGACAGCTGCCAGGTTCCTGGGTGACTGAATTTGTTAGGACTTTCAAAATAAGCAATTAAAGAAAACACTTGCTGGTCATACGATGTCTCAGATAAACATACACAATGTGATCATTTACCTGTACCAAAAAAACAACAGAAACTCTGCCTTTTTTTTTAAAGACATCCTTAACAAAAGTTTGAGTTGATTTGAAACAAAACAAAAAGTTTTAGCTCATATCCTGAAGTAATCTTAAAAAACAAACAAACAAAACCAACCCTCCTCTCCCTACTTTTTTTTGGATAGTTATGATGGGAATGAACCTAGTGTTCAAAATGGAACCCTGGTTTTAACCTTAACTATAGAGCTTGTGCGTAATGACCCTGTTCAGGTTAATTCTTAATGATCTACTACTCAAAAACAACAGGTTTTTCCTTCTAGTATCTCGTCTATTCATATTATGGTTTTGCAAGGCAGTGGAAAAACCAGTCAGGAGCCACTTTGCAATTGAGACAGTACTATAAACATAATTACTAGATAATCCTGACTGGTCTGAACAGCAGGGACTAGAACTGTGGTCCTTCACTTGTCAAAACATGCTTTGAGCTAAAATAGAACCTCAGTCACATTGGTGAAGTACAGATGGACCCTTGGACCTGATTTTGCACTATCCATAGTCTTGTATGTACATACATAGTATTGTAAAATATTACCAGATCAGAATAATCATATTTTATGTCCACTTTGCCCAGGAATAAATGATTACCCAAGGTCCAAGGCAGTTCTTCCCAAGCTTTGGCCAGCAATGACAGGGCACATAGTGCTATCACCCTGATTCTGCAAATACTTCATGCATGTACTTTTTTTCATGGCAGTAATGCATGATTAAATTTAAGCATGTGTGTAAATCATTACAGCATTAGGACATGTAACTTGTACCAATTAGATAAAACAGTAATTAATAGATTCAGTCTTCAATTAAACCTTCTACATGTGTTTTCAAGGAGATTTAACTGTGGAAACGAGTAGAATAAGTCACTTTGGTCATTAAATAATGAGCAGCCACCTGGTAATTTGTTAGCACAATTCGGTTTGTTTAAATAGAAGATTTAAAATGTACAGTTTTTAAAATTGTTCAACAGTTGTCTAAATCTAGCGGGACTTCACTGAAGTCAGTAGAGTTGTACATCTGCAAAACTGGAATATATGACGGTATAATCTGGTTAACTGTTTCTGTGTTTAGGATTTCTCCTGCTTGTCCCCCCAAAAATTCAACTTAAGTTATAGGATAAATTAATATAGCTAGTCTTCTTAGGGAGCGAAGCAGACAAGACGACACATCCTGCAATCAAATGTTTCCTGCTTCATCTCCTGACAGTCCAGGTCACTGCATGGCTGTTGGGCATTGTGTTCTGGGGAGGCATAATTTCCTGTGAGCATCCTGCATGTGATGGCAAGGTGGTGTCTGGCCCGGACTGTTACTGTGGTGTCCCTCACTGTAACTCTGTCTGCTGTTGCTGTCAAGTACCCTAGCTGCAGACTCCTCCACCAACTGCTCCATCCATTCAGAGAGCTGGCTTACAGGTATTTAAATTATAATGCAGCAGTGACATAGCCCTGCTACTGCCCATAAATGATAAAGCTAGATTGAGGTCTAAGGTCTTGATCCTGCAAATATGTATGTGTGTGTTTAACTTTACATATATGAGTAGTCCCACTGAAGTTTCTCATGGGACTATTTGTGTAAAGTTATGTATATTTTGGCATGATCAAGTCTTATTTACCCCTGTTATTTACTTATTTACTCCTGTTATCCTGCCACTCCATTGAAAGTGTATTTCAGATAAATCTGAAAATCAGATCAGAAAATCAAAATTCTGCCATCTGATCTGTTGAACTCAGAGTTGCAAATATGAGTTGCACATGCACATCCAGTGAGTGAATTTGGCCCTTAGTATGGTACATAGTTTGAGTAAAATCCCAAAAAGCAGCAGATGATTTTAATCCTACAAATGTGTGCAAATAATTAAGTTTGTCACAAGTAGTTACCATTGGAGACAAGTATCTCACTTGCATATGTTTACAGTTTTGGGCCTCGAATGTAATTTTAATGAGTCATGACAGTCTTGATGTACTAATTTTTCATTCTTGTGGAGATATATATTGGAATTGGAAATATAGCTAGGAAAAGAGATTTCAGATGGAAAGGTGGATCTAGTTGAGGAATGTGGCAATATTATTGCCTATTGATTCATTTGGATTTTTACACTTTTATATAAATAAAATAAGAAGCAATGTGACAATTCCTGATATGTGTATTCATAATAATTATGTAACAATATAATGTAATTCTGATAAGCTGAACTATGCTGTAATTTTGGAATGTCACCACTTCCTTACTCAAAAAGTATTTTTGTGGAAAATAATGAGTTGTTACAATCTATTGAAGAATTGTGTTGCAGTTTTGCTCATACCATCCATTTTTCTGAGGTTCTTTGGATTTAGTGTCTTGCTTCGTTAAGGCTGAAAAGGTATTCGGAATTCAGAATATGTGAGTAGATAGATCAGAGGAAGAAATTTCTCTGGTTTGCTCAACTATAGCCAAATCACTGGGCAGATGGGACTAGGCATATATATTTTAGGCTTACTATGTTACTACTTAGTTAATAATTTTAACACCATGTCTTTTTTTTCTCTCTCTTTACAATCTGGAATTCTAAAACTTGGAATTAAATAACTTCATTAATATTTTTTCAGGAGTGTAACACTCTTTTTTTTCTCCCTCAATAGCTCAGTTCCAGTACATTGGTTCCATTTTTACCCTGTCAGCATGCTGAGCTGTTATAAACCAAATGAAAATGTCCACAGCAAAGCTCACACCTCCCCATATCCAGGGTCAGAGGTTGAGCGCAGCAAAGTACCTACTGATAAAGTGGGCTGGCTAGTTGAGTGGGAGGATTACAAGCCTGTGGAATATACTGCATCCTCTGTCTTGGCTGGACCCACATGGGCAGATCCACGGATCAGGTGAGCAGTGTCTGACCAAAAGAAATTTGGGGTTCTTCTAGATGAGTGTGATTCTGCTACCCAGTGTAGAGAAAGAAAGGAATTTGTTTTGAATACAGCTGGCAGAGAGAAGTTTGATCTACTTCTGCTTTAAATATCTTTCCTAAAATTACATGTGCACCTGGAACTTGGACAAAGGGGTTTTGTTCAAACTTTAAAACAAACACACACTCTTGGGCCTGAATCAGTCATGGAAAGTATCATCCCAAAAGGTGGATATTTTAGGAAATTAAAATGTCAAATCCATATATCACCTGTTAGAAGTAGTGAGAGATTCTGCAGTTTGCAAATACTGACATTTTAATGGGGGCAAGGGAGAAGCTTAGGGAAACAGGGATGCAATTCAGTTTTAGGGACTGCGTTTGGTTCACCAAAATGTCTGAGACATTTGGTGTGGCAGATCCTTTGCAGGGGCAGCTCCCCCACGTGCCTGGGGTGGCAAGCTGCAGGGGGCGGCCTGCTGGTCACTGTAATGGTGGTCGTCAGGCGGCCTTCAGCGGCATACCTGCGGAAGGTCCGGTAGTCCTGCAGATTCGATGGCATTTCAGTGGCAGGTACGCCGAAGCCGAGGGACTGGTGGACCTCCTGCAGAAACGCCATCGAATCAGGGCGGGACTGCTTGACTGCCGCACTGGGGGCTGGAAAAAACGTAGAGCCGCCCCTGATCCTCCCTTGGATGGCATTACAGCCTTTATAATTAACAGCTGTTGGTTATTTAATAACTTGTTCTATACTAATCTTCCCTGAAACAGTGCCAAAAACTTTTCTCCTAAATTCAATGAGAAGGATGGACAAGTGGAGAGGAGGAGTCTGAGTGGCTTGTATGAGGTTGAAAATGGGAGGCCCAGGTAGGTGTGTTTGCTCCTTAATCTTCTGTGACAGTGTTGCGACACCGCACCCCATATTTGTCATAGTAATATTATTATGATATGATTATGACATAATTATGGTACATTTTGTATAAGTCATGTGAAATGTCATTGAAAAAGTTATGATTTGCTGAATATGATTAACCTGTTTGTATGCATGTATCATTTTTGTAGCTGACGTTATGAATATTGACTATGTATCTGTATTTCAAATGTAGTTACACCTGTGTAATGCCCACTAGACAAGATGCTTTCAGTCTAGATAGCTGGTTGGGAAGGGCCTTTTCAGGACAATGAGCCATTAGGGAAAACAATAGGCCTTAAGAGAAGCATATCTCCCACTTGATGAGCCTTCCTGAGAACAATCCAGACAGCCTGTAAGTAATGGCTGCTATCACTCTACCAAAACATGTGACCCAAGTCACATGATTCTGGATTCCATCTTGAGATATCAGTATTTTTCCACAAAGTAATCTGGGAACGAAGTTTTGACACAAAGTGTTTCTGTCATGGTTAAAACTATATGTAAGCAGTGTCAGGAATGAGATATAGTCTGACATCTGGTGG